>PVJX010009922.1:0-59062 GCA_004027295.1 Dolichotis patagonum
TGAGGCAGTTTTTACAGCTTTCAATAGAATTTTTGATTTCCTGTATATCTCTTTGAATCTGCTTTATGAATTCTGTTTATTTCTTATATTGTTCATTCAGGGATTCTATCTGTTTGCTTTGTTCCTCTAATTTTTTAGCTGTGTTTTCACTAGATGCATTCACTATTTCTTTCACTATTTTTATCAATTCTTCTTTTACCTGGGCAAGTATTTCTGATTTGAATTTCTCCATAGCTTTCCCTATTGCATATTTATTTCATTTGATATCATTTCAGACATTTCAGGTGTATGGATTCTTTTTTCTTCTATGTATATGGCTTCTAAGCTTTCTTGGGGAGGGCTAGAGCTTTGAGCCTGCCTTTTGGTCTTTCCTTTTGTCATTTTTCTATATTTCCTTGCTTTGAGCGGTGCTCCAATGCTTTCTCTGCATGTGTGGTGAATTACCTCTTGCACCCTCAGTTCCTGGAGAGGCAGTGGCTCCCCCACAGGCTCTTGCCTTCCTCACAGGGTCCTAACTCCCCTCTGTGGGCTCCTGGCTCCCTAAGTTGTAAGGCGAATGCTGGGCGTGGTCAACCCAGAGCCTGTGGAATCTCAGGCAGGCCAGGCCACCGTACTTTGTCCCAGACAGGTCTCCAGGAGGTTCCCTGCGAGTGAAGGGTGGGCCTACAGGTCCCAAAGAGTCAGGTCAAAATGCTGGTTTCTGCAAAGTTCCTGGTCCCAAACAGACCTGGACTAGATGCCAGTCTCTGCAAAGTTTCCAATGCAAACAGCCCAGGCCTCTCTGTGGGTCCGGGAGGTTCCCGGTCCCAAAGAGTCAGGCCGCTATGCTGATCTCTGGGAGATTTCCTGGGGGTGAAGGGCGGGGCTATGGGCCCAAACAGACCTGGCCCAGATGCTGTTCTCTGGGAAGTTCCCTGCGGATGAAGGGCGGGCCTACCAGTCCCAAACAGTCGGGCCAAGATGCCGGTCTCTGCAAAATTTCAATCCAAACAGCCCTGGCCACTCTGCGGGTCTGGGAGGTTCTCCTGGTAGTAATTTCTGATGACAGAGAGATTATGCCACATGGTGACAGAGAAAAGCATACCTACAGTTTCTGTAAAATTTGTGTATGTGGGTATGAGTGAAGTCAAATATGCAGATTCACTGAAATTTAGGTGAAAGACAGGAATCTAGGCTCCCCGGTAGAATGGCTGTGTGAGCCAGAATCCCTAGATCCCAGTCTGAGCTTCACCAACAAAGAGTTTTATAATAGTTGGTGAGCTGCTTAAGCCCTCACTGCTTTAGAATGCCCATGACGTTAAACAAGGAGTAAAGCAATTAATATTCATGAGGCATCCCTAGAATACAGGAAGCACTCTATAGGTGTGCACTGAGTTAAAAAAATATTCTGAATCTCAGCTTTAACTTTTACAAAATATTAATTCCCATGGATTTAATGAGGGAACAATTAAATGAATTAAGTGTGTCAAATCGCATATTAGCACTTACACATATTCCTGATAAATATTATTTAAATATAACAGAATCTCAATCATATAGACAAGTTCTAAAATCCCATGTTGCAGGTAAATCAGAAATAAAACTAAAATCTGGTTCTACTTGAATATTAAGTTTTTAACTTCCATAGGTCATAAATTAGATGTAATATTCAGAGTTCAGAAAGAAATAACTGTTAACTAAGGGTTTAGAAAGAAGTCAGTCAAGTAATTGGGAAAAGCAGTGACACTCTGGACCAAGAATGTCGCAGGTGCCATGAATGGCAAGTCCTCAGGAAACCGGAAGTGTAGTGTGTTGCTAAGTAATGGAGGAAATTGTGATACTAGAAAGGTTTTTCAAAAAGTGGTCTAAAATTACAGAATCAATCAGTAGCACTGCTCAGACAAAGACTCAATCCAGGGTTCTTTCAACTATATCATGCACAAACTCAAATTCCCATATATTAGAAGTGCATGCATCAGACTTTTTTCAAATCATACAAAGAGGATAAATTGGCGGAGATTATTCACTTTGAAATAAAAAGACTTTGCTTTAAAAAAGATCTCACACCAGGGTTCCTTAAATAGCAGCTCCCTTCCTGCATTTGAAATTAGACCTGATTCCTGCTGAAAATGAGGGGCCCCTGTCGTAGTGTAGAGCCCCAGTCCCCAAACACTAAATAAACACTGATGAACTTTGAAATTAATTTCATTTGCATAAACAATCATAGTCATGAATTCACAAGCATATAAATCAGAGATGTTGTCGAGATGAGCTCAGTTATTTTTACAGACAGGGAAAAATTGCAAAGTCAGAGGAGCCTGGGGAAGGGCACATTTGGGTTTCTCTTGGTGAGTGATCACTTCCCGGTTTGCTGTGAACTGTCCCTTCAGATCAATGATGTTTGTCACTCTCATGGCCATGTGTCATTCCTTCTGGGAAAACTGGGACTTTTGACTCTCTGCCTAATTAGACTGTGATTTCTTCAAGGGCAAGGGCAAAGAGCTTGATGTCTTCATCTTTACTTTCCTACTGCTTAGCACAAGGTCTGGCACAGAAAAGAAGTAGAGTGGTGACTGTTGGGAAGGAAAAGTGAGGGGGTCAGTTACTGTTTCTTCAAATCAAGCGTGGATTCTGTACATACAAATCTCTAAGCAAAGGAGCATGTGATGTTCTGTGGCTAGACACTGACAAGAAAAAATGAACTATACTGTACATCAGACGGTGGAAAATGCTGTGGATAGAAGCAGGGCAGGGGTACAGAGAGTGCTGGGGAGCTAGGAGAGGATCTGACATTTTAAGCAGAGAGATCAGGAAAGACTTTACTATGAAAGTGTTATTTGAGCAAAGATGCAAAAGAGGTAACTGACTAAGCTACGCTGTCTACTGTGAGAAAAGCATTTCAGGCAAAAGCAATAAGGCTGCCTGTTTGAAAACCAGCAAGGGGGGGTTGTGTAAGTAGGAGAGAGGAGAGTGGCTAGGAGGAGGCAGGGTAGGACACAAGGTCAGGTGGATACCTGGGTCCAATATCGTAATGGATCTGGCAGGTCATTGTAAAAGAAGTCAATAGAGGATTTAGAACAGGGAACTGACTTGATCTGATTTACGTTTTTAAAAAAAATCACCTTGGCTTCTATGAGTGCAGCATTCCATAGGAGCAAGGGAGGAAGCAGAGAGGCCCATCAAGAAACTACCTTCAATAATTAGGAAATAAGAAGATGGGAGTCAAGTCAGGTCCATAGCAGAGAAAGTAGTGTGAAGTGGTCCGATTTTGCATACATTTTGAATATGTAACAGTGTTTGTCAATGGAATTGATAATAATTATGAAAACAAAGAATTAAAGATGGCATCAACTATTTTACCTAAGAAACCGATGTGATGAATTTTCCATTTACTGAAATAAGCAAGCCAAAGGAGGAGCAGGAAAATGTTGCAGGGTGAGGTACAGGGATAAGAAGTTGGCACAAACGTATTAAATCAAGGAAGTATCCAAGAGGAGTCATAGAATAGGCACCTGAAATTCTTGACAGGTACCCAGTCTAGAAAACATAATTTGGGTACTCATCGGTATCCAGTTATATGCAAAACCAAGCTATATAAAGAGATCTACTGCTATGGATGCAATTGTGTGCTCCCAAAGTTGATATGGCAAAAGCTAACATCCAGTAACTCAAAATGCAACCTGATTTGGAGACAGGTTTGCTACAGTGTTCATCAGTTAAATGAAGTTTTAGATTGGCTTTATTCTGATACAATGGGTGTCTTTGTAAAAAGGGAGAACTCTAGGCAAATGTGCAGAGAGAATATCTCCTGGCTATTAAGAAAGTCATCTGTAGGCCAAGATCTTCCCCACAGCACATAGCAGCAACCAACCCTGTCAAAACCTTAATCTCAGACTTCCAACCTTCAGTACTATGATCTTTTATTGCTGTCACCCTAACAAAGTAATGTATCAAACTAATTAGTGAGTGTGGATGCAGAAAGATGGCCTGGAACTGAACTGAACCCTGGGGCACTACAATTTGCAGGGTTCATGCAAAAGAAAAGTAATCAGCAAAGGAAATTGAGATGGAGCAGTCGGCAAGCTAGGAGGAGAATGAGAGAAATAGGCACTGAAAACCAGGTCACAAGAAAGAGGGAATGATCAGCTTCATCAACTATTACTTACAGGTCAAGTAAGATGCGGCAAGATAATTGGTCATTGGATTTAGCAACAGGCTGACCTTGCAAATAACAGTTTAGCAAAATAGTGGGGTGAAAGCCTGCTTGGAGTGTTTCAAGAGAGAAAGAGAGGAGGGGAATTAGAAACAGCAAACTCGAAACAAGCCTTTAAAAGATGTTTGCAAAAAACCAAGCAAATAAATGAGATGATGGTGGAAAGAATGTGCAGGGAGAAGACCCTGTTCTTAAGATTGAAGAAAAAACACCACATTTATTTTGGAAATGACCCATCAGATCAAGATTGGTAATGTAATGGTTGGAGATAATTACTGAAATGATGTGCTTGAGAGTGGAATATTGTATAAATGGCGACAGCACAGAATAATGGCTCATAGAAGAGGATTTCTCTGGTGACTTAATTATCTGACACAGTGAGAGATCCTAGCCCAGTGCCTGCAACCATGTGATTGTTCAATAAATGTCATCATTTAGATGTTACATAAATATTTTTAACTCTTCCCCTCCCACCTCTTTTCTTGTCCTCTTATTTATGGTTCATCTTCATATAAGTATACAACAGCCACGGTCATAGCTGAGATCAGCTTAAGAGTACGGATAAAAAAGGAGAAACCTGAGTATTTCCAAGTTTAGAATGCAGAAAGAAGAAAGGGACCTGGAGAATGAGGAACCTGAATGAGAGAAGAAAATCTGTACAAAGGAGTAAAAGGGGGAATTATTCTTTAGGCTGCATGGCAACAAAAGATAACGGAAATCATAATTGTCTAAAGGCCCCACAATGCCAGTAAACCACAGGGAATCCTGCAGAAGGAGGTAGTGATTCACTGAGAAAGCAGAAAAATGAAAGGGCCTATTAGTCTGCTCTCACTCAACACTAGTAGAAGAGAAATGAGCAGGAGGAGGAAGAGGGGAAGGAGGAGACTTGGGCTGTTGTAGGCCCCAAACTTCATTGTGGTCCACATCAAGGTCACATCAAGGGAGTAAAGTTTGGGAATTTTGTATGACATTATTTGGATTTTCAAACTATCAACAATGCTTTCCTGTCTGCAGTCTCATAAACCTACACTTCATCACTTCAATCAGATTAATCTAAAGGGCCTGTTCATCAAGTGTGTCTCACATTTGAGGACAATCTGTCCTATAGTCTTGGCTAGCATTTTTAATGTTCTTTTCTTTAAATGGAAATTATGTCACATGCTGAGAAAAGTTGCCAAATATGCAAACACGTTCAATTCTGGAATCCTTCATAGATTCTTTGGATTGTTCTTCTCAGGGCTGACGTAGTTTTAAAAGTTGTATTCAAATATTTTATTGCTGGAGTAGTTAGGTCTTTATTGCCTCTAGGCTTTTGTTCTGTTTATGATGCAATCATTGAAGATTAGAGAAAAGTTTACACTTTGAATGTGGATACCAGCAACAAATAAGTCAGTCTTTTTTTATATATAAAAATGGATGTGGCCTTTTTTGGAAGCCGCCAGTGTAAATCTCTTATTGGCATTTTTGGAGTCTGTAAGTAGAGGATCATGCCATCCTCAAATCATGACCCTTTGACTTCTTCCTTTTTCTATCCATGTCCCTTTTATTACTTTCTCTTGCCTTCTTGCGCTGCCTAATGTTTTGAGGACTATGTTAAAAGGGAGTTGTGATGGTAAACATCTTTGTTTTGGCTCGGATTTTATAAGAAAAGCTTTCAGTTTTCCCCAATTTAATATGATCTTGGCAGTAGGCTTGTAAAAAATGGTCTTTATTAGATTGAGATAAGGTTCTTCTATACTTATTTTCTTCAGGGTTTTAATCATGAATAGATGTTGCATTTTATCAAAGGCTTTTTCTGTGTCTATTGAGGTGAGCATGTGATTTTCATCCTTTCTGTTTGTGTGATGAATTACACGTATCTATTTGCAGATGTTGAACAATCTTTGCACCCCTGAAATGAAGCCTATATCGTTGTAGTGTGTGTGATCTTTTTGAAGCTTTGTTGCATTCTATTTTCTGGTAACGTGTTGAGGATTTTTGTATCTATATTCATTAGCGCGTTGACTTGTAGTTCTCTTTTGTGGTTGGTCTTTGGTTTTGGAATTCAGGGTATTGCTAGCTTCAAGGAGTGACTCTGGGAGGGCTGCTTCCATTTCAATTTCATTAAAGAGTTTGAGGACTGGTGTTAGATCCTCCCTGAAGTCCTTGTAGAATTCAGCAGGGAATTTATCAGGTCCTGGGCTTTCTTTAGTTGGCATGTTTTTATTACTGCTCTAATTTCATTGTCTGTTATTGGGTTGTTCAGGATCTCTAAGGCTGCTTGGTTTAGTTTTGGTGTTTCATCTGTACCTAGGAGGCTCTACATTTCTATTGAGCTCTCCAATTTATTGGCATACAGATTTGTGAAGTAGTTGATGATAATACTCTGGATTTTAGCAGTGTCTATTGTGATTTAACCTTCGTTCTTTCTTTCTTTTATTCTTTTTTGTCTTTTTGAGACTCCATTTCAATATGCAGTTCAGGCTGGCTTTGAGCTCACTTTGTAGCTCAGGCTTGCCTCTAACTCACAGTGATCCTCCTGTCTCAGCCTCCTGAGTGCTGGGATCACAGGCATGCATCTCCATGCCCAGCTTCTCATCTCTGATTGTATTGGTTTTAATCTTTTCTTTCTTTGATAATAATGGCTAAGGATTTGTCTATTTTGCTTATTCTTTCAAAGAACCAGATCTTCACTTCATTGATTCTTTGCATTGTTTTTGTAGTCTCTATTTCACTGATTCCTTCTCTGATCTTTATAATTGTCATCCCCATACAAGCTCTAGATTTGGACTGTTTTTTTTTTTCTAGGACCCTGAGGTGCATCATTAGGTTATTTATTTGTGCTTGTTATCTTTCTCTGATGTGGGTATTCACAGCCTATAATCTATTATCTTATGATTACTTTCCCCGTGTCATGTAATTTCTGGCATGTTATGGAATTCTCATTTACTTGTAGTAATTCTTTTCTTTATTTCTTTTGTTACCTACTGATTCTTCAAAAGTGTATTGCTTACTTTCCATGTATTTGCATAATTTTTGTGGTTTCTTTTGCCATTGATTGGATAAAGAACAGAATGAGTCAGATGTCTAGTAATGTTTCCTTTTCTAAAATCACAATGAATCAGAAGCCAAAGACATAAAGGCAAAATGAAAGAGATCTGATAAAGTTACAATGGCCAGCTAAATGAGTAATTGGTACAGCATTCTCAGGTGAGTGCCTGGACTGTGGCACTGGGGGTAAGGCTGAAGAACAGGAAATTAATGAAAATGATATTTTAAAATGAGAGAATTAACACAGCAGTATGACTAAATGATTGTGGGAGTTATGGGTGAAGTCAGGGGAGGTTTAAAAATTCCCGGTTTTTAGGCTTCGGTGAAAAGTAGTGTCATTACGAGTTAAAGAGTTTATAGCAAAAGGAAGGTTTCAGTTGATATCATTGGCTTAGTCTTGAGTAAGTAGAGGCAAAAATACTAAAGCATTCAGAGCTTTTATTGGTCATTTCGGAATATTGCGAAACATCACTCTGACCAGCATATTGCTGTCTACCAAGGACAATAATTTTGATGCCTATCTTCTTTTTCCTAGAATAAGAGATTTTGTCTGAAAATATCATGGGACTACTAAGTCTCACATTTTGCCCATGTGGAAACAAGACCAGTGAACAAAATCATTAGCTCAAATATACTCAGCTATGAAGTTGAGAAACTTGGACAAAACGACCTTCTGATTCTAACTTCTCTAAAATTATAACTAGTCTTCCTCTAATTTTGATCTTTTGGGATTCTTAGTAACTTTGTTCTATAAGCGTCTTCTATGATGAAATAGTGGAGGTTCAATACATTGGCCTTCCCTTAGAAAATAGTTAAAAAACATTATTTTCAGGTTTTGCATGATATTCATATCTAAATATGCATTAGAACTGTGTTATTCTTCCAAACATGTGCTACTCTGCTGACTCACAGTTAACTTTCAGCAGCGTTCTTTAAATGCTGGTGAATAAAACACAAGGCCTTGTACATACTAGACAAATGCTTTCTTCTGAGCTGCACTACCCACATATTTGGCCAACAAAAGACTCTGTAAAGTAGCTTTTGCTACTATTAGCAAAAGACAACTATGGATCCAGTATTGTACATTGCATTGGAAGCTTCACAAAACTTATTTAAACAAACCTGGAGATATCTCTATTTTAGGCATCATTCTCATTTGGCAAGTGGATAAGCTGTACCTCAGAAAGGTAAGATGTTCTGCAGATCCTGATATGAATTAGATATTTTCCTTTGGTTCATAAAATAAAAAGGTAGAAACAGACACGCAGGAATTGAACATTGCCCTAAGATCCCAGGGCAACGAGAGACAGGGACAGGATCTGAACCTGATCATTCTGCTTGTGGATTCTACATTCTCAATCTCTATGTTCCACTGCCTCTTACAAACGAGTGCTAAGTGTTCATTAAATGATTAAAGTAGGCAATGACTCCTTCCTGGGGGAAATTTGGGGAGGATGCTTTATTGTTTTCATTGGACCCTAAAAATAGTATTTGAATCTCTGGGGGAGTAGGGGAAAGTGGGAGCTGAGAGACAGTCTCAGGTGAAAGCCGTGTGGAACTTGCAGAGTGGCCAGCATTGGGGGAGAAAGGGGGTATTCTGAGAGCAGAAAAGGAGGCAATCGGAAGGGAAGCCAGGGCAAGTGGGGTTGGAAAACGAGGCTGAGGTCATTTGGAAGAGCGCTCCGATGTGCAGGAGGAAGTTTCTGGCAGCAGGGACATACAGGACGGAAGAGCTGGCTTCTGTGAGTTACAGCCCACGCTGAAGGATCAACCAAGACATAAAGACTAAGGTCAAGAGATTGGCCAGATATATATATATATATATATATATATATATATATATATATATATATATATTTTGCTAATTAGGTAGTCTTTTTATCTTTCATTCATTTTTGTAGCAATAATTCAACATTTGTCTTTCAAATAACGTCACTGTTTCTTTAACGTTCTTTTCCCACATATTTGGCTTTTTGAGGTAGGGTCTCCTATGTAGTTCAGGCTGGCCTTGATCTCACAGGGTCCTCCTGTCTCAGCCTACCAAGTGCTGGGTTTACAAGCGTGTGCCACCATGCCTAGCTTGTTCTCTCTGTTTTTCTAAAAAAAAAAAAAGTTTTTTTAAAGTGCATTCTTCCTTGTTACACTGCCAGAAGGTTATAATATGGTTTTAGAAAGAAACAGGCTCAAAAATCCTAGAGTATTTTAGGGCTTCTTAGTAAGAGAATAAAGAGAGTATACTTTATTAAGTATAGTTCATCCTATTTCAGCCATTGAGTTTATTAAAGGTCGTTTTACTCCTTGGGATTTGGAGAGGGACGGGATTTCCCTTTGTGTGGGATGTGGCGCCATCGTCAGGTGTAATGTGGAACTGAGCGTCTCCCTGGATTAGATCCAAAGCACACCTTAGCACAGCAGTTTTCAAATATTTATTTTTGAGCACTGAAGTCTTTCGAACATACTAGTACACGAAATCTTGATAAATAAACAAGATAAAAGCAATATTTTACTGCAACCTATTTATTGGAAGGAAGCATAGTTTTAATTTTTTATTGACTGTTCAAACAATGAGACTTAACTAACATCCTTGAAAACCATAGCTATGAATGATGAGGTCTCACGGCGCTTTAACAATGTTGTCTGTGGATTTTGTTCTGATTTCACAGTAGGAAGAAAAGTCCCAATTCACACAAATAGGCACTTTGAAATTATACTTTTAAATAAATAAGGTACCTTTATTTCCTGTGTATTTTTCAATTACAGTAAAATGTTTCAAGAGCCATCATTTATGCATAAAAATTTTGATGAAGTTCTCAATAAAATAAAACAGAGACTGATCAAGTAAATCTAAGGAAATTTAAAGTAGGCAATATTAAACTGAGACAAAGAGAATTCATAGCAAAAATCATTAACTTGGAAAAGTAGAGGCATATTTCATTGATGAAGAGAACAGTCCCACAAACTAATATGAAGAAACTATTAGAAATACAAGCAAATATATTAATCATAGCATTTTTCATAATAACATAAACTGAAAATAAAACTATATATAGTTCTAAATAAAGAACTAGAAATAATATTCAAAATATGTTAGAATGTTACCGATGACAATGCAGAAAGCAATTATGATCAGATTTGCATTTGATGAAAATAAAAGATTCCAGTCACAGTACCCAAAATTAAAAGATTGGAGATTATATAGATAGATAGATAGATAGAGAGAATATTAAACTTTCTCAACAGTATAAAGAATTTAATCAATGGAAAGATACACTATATTCTTAAATGGGAATAATTAGTACAGCAAAAATTTCAATTATTCCATTAATTATCTGTAGGTTCCATACAATCATCGTTAAAGCCCTTGTTAAAACTGAACTAAAGTTCTTGGAAATGATTAAAAGACATGTGAAGAATTTTGAAGAGAAGAATGATGAGTCAGAATTGGCCTCCCAACCAAGCAAGTAAACATTAATGAATATTTGCTCAAGAACTGAATAGATAGATGATGGAAGATAGATAGATAGATAGAATTGTGAGAGGAAGCATATAAAATATCAATAATAGTTATTTTGAGCAACAACTTTATGGAATTTTTATGTGACTTTTTTCCTTTGTTGGGACACTTTCTGATCTTTCAAATTTTCTATAAAGTGTCAAAGAAATATTACAAAAACAAGAAAAAACATCAGTGGCATTCTTACAGGTAAACTTTACCCTAATAAAATTACTGCTGACTGCTTCTGTAGGATAAAGTAATAATATGAGATGGCAATGGAACTTAAGACATGGAAGTAAGAATTTTATTTTAGAATCAAGCATTAAAATGATTTACTTTATCCAAGATCATATAAGAAGTTCTCACTAAAACAACAGGTAATGAGGTTGTTTCTTGTAGTCCAATTCATTACAACAAAATCTACTTCTAGCTTATAGTTAGACACTGGTCCTTGGATATTTTTAAGTCCCAGAGAAAATCATCCACTTTTCTGAGAATAAAGTGAAGTCACACAGTTTAGATTGCTTAAGAATAACTGCATTGTAATGTAAACATGACGGACATAAAAGAGTTAAAAGAGAGCCCAGTAATTCCTTTCATGTTACTTTTGCTGTGGGGTTATTTGTCCTAATAGTCAGGAAGTGCCCAGAGAGAAGAATGACTAATAAGTGAACATGTTGCAGGAAGCCTTTAGCATTGGGGTAATTCTTTCTTCTTGTCTAAAGTCATGCAGTTGTGACTACAAAACCTCATCCCACATAAGAGAAGCAGACATTCTAGCGCATTCACAGAAGGCATTCTGTAGCCCTGTGGGGGGGTTAACACAGTAGAGAAGCATCTCATGGATGCTTGCTTTTGCCATTGAGAATGAAAATTAGCAAAAACAGAGTACTAGAAATGCCATAACCAAATTCTGTGAAATGGAGGCAGGCGAGTCGTACACTTTAAGAGCAGAACTTTGTGCAGATGCAAAGAGACACACTGAGATGTGTCAGCTCAGTGAGTGCCATCATGGGTGGCTGGTGCTGGTAAGACGGAGACATGTGAGAAGCCACCATGGGCCAGAGAAATAATAAGAAAATAATGATGACAACCTAATTAGCATGTACCTCCTGGCAAGAATTGTGCTGTGTGTTTCTTATGTGTATCAGTCCTTTTCAATGCTATACTACCAGCAGAATCATTTTAATTTAAGTCACTTCCTTAAGATGTAAGTGAGAGTACCCAGAACCCCTCGGTCCACTATGCAGGAAAGGGACATGGCCCTCCCCAGCATTTTATTAATCCCCATTGGCATTATGTTCCTTCCCAACCTTCTGCCTTCTAATTTGGGATGCATACAATTCCAAGGTAATCTTCTCTTCCTCTACCCTTGCAGTGGAGACAGGAGGATCAGCTGCTGCAGCACTGTATGTGTGTGCTGGACCTTTTTGGGGTTAGTCAGACAACAAGGGTGCATGGACTCCATGCCCACACAGGGACAGCCCTGCCTAAGCATGCCTCTCAATGTCCATACCGCTCCAGCGTCTAGCCAATACACGCCATTTCTCTTCAGCTTAACCATCAGTGGATCATCAATCTGCTCCTCATGGATGAGTATTTGGACAGCCTCCTGAGTGTTCTCAGATTTGTTTATATCTTCTGAAAACATTGCTCCAGAATGTCTATATCCAGGGCTATTAGGTAGCAGTCTGGCTGAAAAGGGCTCCAGCCAGAGATGCGATGTTTGCAAAGTACTTATGGAAGACTGAGAAAATGTCAAATCTCTAACACAAAGATTGTAGGGGAAATGCAGGGAGAAAGGGGCACTAAGGTTAATAAATACTATAGGAGAAAATGATAAGTAAAACAAGTCACTAATGGCTACACACAGGACTGGAAAGGGAGATCCAGTCAGTACAGAGGATGTCATTATTATCTCTTTTTCATTTTCTGGATTTTATACTTCTAGTACTGCAGCTAAGATTAAATCTGGTTGAATTTAGGATCAATTAAAATTCTCATTCAAAATCTATCTCTGCTGTCAAGTTTGTTTGTGGTGCCAAGAGCATGATGGATACTTTTCCTGTGTTGTTTTGTTTGAATAGGCCCCTCTTCCGGAGCTGCCACAATCTTTCTGGATCCTGATGCATTAGCTGTCTCTTAAATATTAGCAATCTTTTCCACTCTCATACCATTTGCAAATGTGCACTGCAGAACCATTTGCTTTGAAAACACATATGCACATGTGCAGGGAAAGTTAAATAAATGTGGTTAGTTTCCACTTCTGGTATTCTCTTCAGCTTTCTTGGATCCCTAATAAGGCAACCGTTGTCTTAATGACTTCATTAATCACTTCATGCTATATGGAGCAAACATATGGACGTTAATGCAGAAGGTACTAGAATTTAAGCATTCAAGTCTGAAATTAAACCATAGGCTCTATAAAACTTGCTACTGAGACAATCATGGGTCTCCAACATCCTGGGAAATAAAGATGAACTGGAGCTTGAGAAAAGGGAAGAGGAAGGTGGAAATTTACAAATGTGAGAAATACTAAGTCATACTTCCATATTCAAATGCAACTCAAATCAAGTTGTTTTCCCTCAACAGCAAGCAGTAGAGCAGGAACAAGGATTCTCCCTCATTAAAAGCACCTATGAGATTTTTGTGCCTGGGCAGCCTTATTCAAGTTCTTAGTCACAGTGCACCCATGAGTTAGTATCATCTCCCTCCCAGAGCAGTAGACCCCACATTGTATTCAGGGAGACAAACATACCAAGACGGGTAGGGAAGCTCTTAGTAAGCATTCAGAAATTTCAAGTGTTGGAGACAAAACAAACTTCTGGAGCCTCAGAGTTCCAGTGATTCTGATAAGAAGGAATAAATGTAACCCTCAACCTGCTCGATGTCAGATATGTTGAGCGCATGCTCCCAAAAACTGAAGAATGAATTCTAAGGAGCAACGGAGGCTATGGCCAGGAAGGATTTATGGAGAGAGATAGCCTCTGAAAGACAAGAGGAAACCCGGGAGTTGTTTGCTGTGGATGCCACTCCGCAGAGAAAGTTTTATAGAGCAAAATCAAGAAGTGGGTACAAAATCATGAGATGGGTACAAAGTCATGAGGTGGGTACAACATGGACCAACATGGATTCAGCTGTGATCAACCAATAAGAGTACGAGTATAGCTGCTTAGGTAATACTGATGCAACAGGAAAGCAAGTCATGTGCCAAGTGTACATGGGAAGAACATGGATCTTTTAAGGAAGGGATGGTTCGGGAAGCCCTGATCACTCACCTGGGTGGCTGATGGCCGTCTAGACTTTATTGGACCAGGTGATACCAATTACAATGCATTGTTTATTCTTTGAGGAGGCATGCAGGCCTGGTCATTTCATCTTTATCTTGAGGCCTGGCCTTCAACAGATCCGCCTCCAGCCACAGTGAGTTCTTATCTTCTGCACTGACTCCCTGGAGGGCCTCATCCTGTCTGACTACCTAGACTATTTCCATCTAACTCAGCTGTCTATAATAATTCCTAAACAGTTTATGAGAATCGATTGTATTATGCATGATGAAATAAACAGCTACTTCGAAGTAAAAGAGACATAATGGTATCCATTGCTGATTTCCTATTGTCATGCTGTGAAATCCAGTAATGCTTTTATTCTTTGCTCAGAGTGATTTTAGTCTGTTTGGCATTATTTAATTTCAACATACATGAAGGTATGGACAGCTATTTTGAAGAGAACAAGAGGCATCATGGTAGCCATTGCTGATTTTCCTATTGTCTGGTTTTGAAGGCCTGTAATGCCTTCATTATTCTGTTTTGATCAGTTTTATACTATTTTGTTTTGTATGAATTCATTGTGTGTGAAGATATAGACAACTACTTAGAAGAAAACAAGAGACATTATAGTAGCCACTGTAGATTTCCTGCTGTCTTGCTTTGAAATCTGTGTCACATTGTTTTCTTCTGATCTGCCTTGTTCTGTTTTGTTTTACCCTCTTTAAAATAAACTTAAAAAATAATTACATACTAAATCCTGGTCTACTCATTAAATAACAAACAAGATCTAAAAACTCAAAAACAGGTTTTATTCGTACTTCAAGGGTTTTATGAAGTACTTAGCTGAGAACTAAGTAACCCGGATGTTAGTGCTGACTCTAACTAGTTGCACACCTTCAAAAAAGCTAAAGTTCTATGAAAGATTTCCAAACTTTAAAAAAAAACAGTTGAAGTTTTCAAAAATTCAAATACAGTAATATGAAAACTTGGTTAATAAATTAGGAAGAAGTGCCCCGGACAAAGCAAATTGGTACCCATGGGTATCTGAAAATTTAGCCACAGAAGCTCCTGAGAAACCCCTAAAACTTCTGCAGGTGTGGCCCCTTCTGGCTTTCTAGAATTCTATTCTGGCTTATGATAGAAGCAATCTAAACTATATCTCAGATCCCACATTCTACATCCATTTGAAGTTGAGGATCAGTGACTGTACAATTTATGACTATTAGTTTTAATCTCAATGACTCCCATTTCTTGACATACCAACCATCAAACTTGAATTCACTGCTAAGGGAATTGATTCTAACAGAGCTAAAGTGGCCAAGTTGAGTTTCCAATAGAAGTTCGATATGACGATAGATAAATAGGGTATAATAAGTGCTAACACAGTTCTCATTATCAAATAGAGCAGGGCCATGAAAGAGGATCTGGTCAGTCTGTCTGAGGAAGAGAAGCTGCCCTTTGAGCTGAGACTCAAGAAATCAATAGCAGTTTGCTAGGGAAAAACTGGGAAAACAATTCAGGGCCACAGCTACAATTCCTGCAATGACAAAGAGGCGCTGAAATCATGCAGCAGGGGAGATTGACTGGAGACAAGGCTGCAGATATAGGGAGGCAGGGGTCTGATCATGAAGATGTCTGTGCTCCCCAGTAAGGAATTTAGACTTTTCCTAGTGGACTGACATCACTGCAATGTTTTAAACAGCAGTGAGAGATAATCCTCCTTTCAGTAACATTCAAAATTTCATCTTTCCTCATCCTTTGGTGCTCATCTGCAGTATTACTGACACTGAAAAATCATGTTTTATATTTTATGTAAAAAGAACCTATTTTCTCCTCTTATTATAACCTAAGTTTCATAAGAGGTGGAGACTTGCCAGTCTAGTTTACTATTCCATCCCCACCACCTAGGAAAGTGCCCAGCACATAGTAAGTGCTCAATAAATACTTGTTGCATGAAAAAACTAATAGAAATCTGAGTTCAAAGCTTGTACTCATAACAAGCTTTGCAATACCTCTTTGAACATGCTTGCTTTGTCAACGACTTCTTGAAATGAATAGGAAATGTTGTGTTGGAAATACAAGGCATCTAACAAATAAAGAGGCTGAAATAAAAATTTCTTATATTCTAGAAGATTTCTTAGTGGCCTCAAAATGCCATTGCCACCCCAGACGTAGTATCTCACTACCTGGGAGATGAGTGACTGAGAAAATCTACTCTATTATCTTGGACTTACAGCAGGTAGAACTTACAACAATTATGATGACTTGAAGGACTTTATTTTATGCATTAAAGTTATGATCACAATCCTCTAAGTAGAAAATAGGTTCCATATTTCCAATCAAAATACAGTATAATGAACCTAACCAGCTGGATGGAGATTTACACTATTTCTGTCATTAGCTTTCCTGTTTCCTAAACTGTAAAACCAAAATTATAGTAGTCCAGCTCTCATAGAGTAATGCGCTTAGCACAGTGTTTGGCACGCAGAAAATGCTCGGCTGGCAATTATTATTGCTACTGGGGGCATTATTTGCACAGTGAACATATCTAAGAGAAATGTCAATGGATCTTTGTGAAAGAAGCTCAATTTCCTTTTCATAGAAATCTCCCTTCCCGTTATGGCAGGTTCTAAGCACTAACTACAAAGTCCCCCAAGATTTGGTATATGCTTTTCCCAGAAATACCCTCAAACGTCTCTTTCATTTGTCTTTTTCCCTGACTAATAAACCATTCACCACTAATTACTTATAATCGTTTTCTGCTGCATAGTTTTATATTTGTTTATTATGTTCACAGCTGTCTTGCCTAGCAAGGATGGAAATCTATTATCTCATTATTATACCCATGTCTCCCGATCACAGTGCCCTTGCCTTCCATTTCATTTCTTCCAAAGTATTTTTTGACAGGACAGAATTTTCCCTTCTCTTCATCCCTTCTTTTCTTTTCACCACACGTCTTGTTTAAAAAAGGCTTTAAGTAGATAAGAAGAAACAGGAAGTTTCATAGGATACAAGCAAGTTAATTCAACAATGAAACCTGAGTCTATTATAAAAATAGCCAGATATGTACTTGTCCTATGGAAGGCCCACTCCGAAAAATCCATTTATTTATGCCAAAAATATTTATTTATGAATATCCCAGATTTATACTTATGGGGATATGATTGTGAGCAGAAACAAGCAAAATCCTTCTTCATAAGCAGATATTCTAGTAGGAAACATAGACAACAAATATGTATACATCATCACACAGCAACCAGTTCTGAGGGAAACCAAAACAGCACAGAAGATAGAAGTATGTTAAACCTCCTACATTATGCAAAATTTACCAAAAGGGGACCACAGTCTACAAAATAAAACACTATAAAACATTTAGAAAACAAGATAGAAGAAAATAATCAGGATCTAGGGCTACATGAAGTGTTCTTACATATGATGCCAAAACTGATCCATAAAAGGAAAGAAATTCAAAAAATAGACTTCATTAAAGATTGGGAAAATAAACTCTCTGCAAAGGACACTCTTACAAGTATGAAAATCCTAGTAATATTAGTATGAAAATACTAGCTACAGATTGAGAAATTATTTGCAAACTATACATCTAGATATGATACATTCCTAGAATATGTAAAGAGCACTCAAAACTCTGTAGAAAGTAAAACTCATTTAGAAAATAGACAACTGTTCCATTGATCCTCAGGTCTATTTCTTTGCCAGTACCATGTTGATTTTATCACCGTGGTTTTGTAGTACAGTTTCAAGTCAGGAATTGAGATGCCTCCTGCCTTGCCTTTGTTGTCCATAATTGTCTTTGCTATTCTAGGTCTCTTGTGTTTCCAAATGAATTTTAGGAGTGTTTTCTCTAGATTTGTGAGGTATGTTAAAGGTATTTTGATTGGGATTGCATTAAATCTGTATAACAGTTTTGGGGGTATGCAGCCACTACAGAAATCAATATGGAGATTCCTCAACAAACTAGGATTAGAGGTTTCATTCAACCCAGCTATTCCCCCCCGGGTATTTCCCCCCCAAAATTGATAAGATCATGCCACAGTGATATATGTGCACCCATGTTTATAGCAGCACAATTTGTAATAGCTAAATCTTAGAAAAAACCAAAATGCCCATCAATTGCAGAGTGGATGAAAAAGATGTAGTAATTTTATACAATGGAATATTACTCAGCTACAAAAAGGACGGTCTTGAGGCCTTTATAGGTAAATGCAGGCAACTTGAGACGATCCTCATAAGTGAAATACATAAGTCTCACATTTGTAAATATCACATTGTCTCTCTAGTGTAAAAAATTATAAAACCTAAAAGAGTAATAAGATCCAAAATACATAACAGATATTGTAAAAGTGAAAGGGAAGGAAAGTGCTCTAAAGGATCTAACTATACAGATGTTCAAGTGTATATGATAGATGACTATATTTCTAGGTTTCCATTAGATCACTGAACAGAATGGTTTGCACTGTCAATATATGAGTGTCCACTTTTTATGTTGTGGTTTTGTAACTTGAACAACTATTTCTAAGAGGACAACATGTAACTTATCAACTAGTAATTTCTTGAAGTTAATATTTTTCTTTGAAATTCTGTATTACTTCTACTCTTTTTTGTTTTCTCTTATTGTTGCTTTTATGTTTTCTTTAAATAAATAAAAAAATTTAAATAAAAAAAATAAACAACTGGGAGGACATGTCACTGCAGAAGGCATACAGATAACAAATATTCACATGAAAGATGCTCAACATCATTAGAGAACTAAAATTTAAAAACTACAATGGGATATTACTGTGTACTTTCAAAATGGTTAAATTTAAAAATAACAACAAATGCTCAAAATGATGTGAGGAAATTCCAGTATTCTTACATGACTAGTTAAGATATAAGGGGGAACAGCCACTATGAATAACAATTTAGCAGTCTTTCACAAAACTAAAAGTGTAATCACTGCATGACCCAGCAATTACATTCTTGATCACTTACTCAGGGAAATAAAAACTCAAAACCACACAAAAATGTGTATGAAAATGTTTTAGCATATTCATTTGTAACACCCCCAAACAGAAAATAAAACCCAAGTGTTCTTAAATGGGTGAATTGCTAAAAAATATAGTACATCTATACCATGGAATACTAAGCCATGAAAAGAAACAGACTATTGATACATTCACCTACTTGGAGAGGTTAAGTGCAGAAGGTTGATCTTTAAAAGTCACTCAGATATCATTTCATTCACATGAAATTTTTGAAATGACAAAAGTATAGAGATGGTGAAGACATTAGTGATGGGGTGGAGTGACAAGGATATGAATACAAACGTTTAACAAGAGAAAGGTTGAAGCAGTAGATATTACATAGACTCACATGTGGTAAAACTGCATAAAACCACACACACACACACACACATGCACACACACACACATACATACATGCACACACTTAAAACTGGAAAAATCTGAATAAGCTTCTTGGAATATAACAGTGTCAATATCTTGGAGAACAGACTACGCAGATGTTAACAAGGGCATAAGCTGGGCAGAGGGTATATGAGACTTTTCATGGACAGTACTCTTTTTGCAATTTTCTCAGATCTATCACCATTTCAAATTAAAATAAAAATAAGCAAATAGGACCTTTATGTATTTCTGGAAAGATTTCCTTCCAAGATGAAACACCGCCTTCATAGGGAAATGGAGTCAATTTGAGACCATCCTCATTAGTGAAATAAATAAGAATCATATTTATAAATATCACATTGTTTTTCTAGTGTAAAAAGTAATAAGAACTGTAGGAGTAATAAAACCCAAAATGTGTAATTGCTACTGTAAAAAGAGAGGAAAAGAAAGTGCTCTAAAGGATATAATTGCATGTATGTTTAAGTGTGTAAGATAGATACTATACTACTGTTTTTGTTAGATGGTTGAGCAGAACTGTTAACAGTCTCATTGTTTGAATGTCTACTTTGTATGTTTTAATTTTGTAACTTGAACAACTATTTCCAATGATGAGAGTATGTAAGGTATCAAGTGGCAATTTCTTAGATTTTTGTTTTTATTTTGTTATTGTTGTTTTGGGTTTTTTTGTCTGTTTGTTTGTTTTTGGCTCTTTTATTTTTTTCTGTATTGTTGCTACAATTTTTCTGTTTTTTTTTTCTGGTTGTTTTTTTTCTCTTTAAATAAAATTTAAAAAATAAAATAAAATAAAACCCCAAGATGAAACACTGTAGAAAATAAGAAAGGTTCATATTTTTGCTCTTTTCATGTACAACAGAATGGTAAGGTAGGAAGAAGGACTGAACCAAGAGCGGTAACTTCAAACTATTGTTTTGTCTCTGTGATTTTTGTAGTTTCATCTCCTCTTTAGTTCAGCTTAATTCCTTCATCAATTACAGATCTGGCTCCCCTGATCACACAGCTGCCTATGTGACCTAGGCGTGATCCAGGAAATGGCACATAATCCAAAAACAGAGCACTAAAAATCTGATGTCCAGAGTTAAATGAGACAGAATGAGATTTTTCTCTTTCCCCACTAGATTTCATAAAAAGAAAGTATGTACCCCCTTCCTGCAGGGAACATGACCCCAAGTATTCGGAGGAATCTGAGAGAAAAAAGCCAAGATGTATAGTGCTACAAATCGTGTTTTTCAGAAAACTTTTAGTTGCGAATATATCTGAGAGAAGCTTGCCTTGAAATTTTGCGACAATGGTCACAGGAGGCGGCATACACGAATGTGTTTGTAGCACTATACAAATGTAAGGCACTGGCATCTATTGTTACAAACAAAAGGAAATATAAAAAAAATCCGGCCTGTTTCTTGGGAATTTTTCATAAAAATTTATTCCAGCAATTTCAAAAGCAACATTTAGAGTAAGAAACAAACTCAAAATGCCACCATGAATAGAAAACAAACAGATTATTATGATTCATGTTCAATGAGTCATTAACTACTCAAGAAAAGGCAGAAGCCAACATTCAAATTTATACAAAAAACTTCTCTAAAATTTAAAAATTGAAGAAAAGTTTAGTAATTTATATGGGAAAAAAATTCCACAGTCTGGGTTTTTAAATCTGATTCCCATTTCTACTTTGACCAGAAGCATCCCGTTTATATTACTGCACAATGCCACTTTATACACAATACAGACCATGACCGGCTGGGTGCTATAGCTCTTTCATTTATGTTTCCCTTCAAACCTCAGTTGAGTGCAAAATGGCTCCATGTTCCTAGACTGGATAAAGCCCAGCCAGATCCTTGCGCTGATGTTAATGAAACGCGGGTTGAAGCTTTACATCTACTTGTAACTGATAAAACCATGAGATAGGTAGGACTCAGGACACTGTGCCCAGCAGTGACAGACTAAAATGTTCTGCAGGATGCAGTAGGTGGGTACATTCATCCTCAGCAATCAGAGATCTGTCTGAGTGCCTGGAATTGAATGCAGCCCAGACAAGTGGGTAGGTAGGTAGTCACCTGTAAATTACAGGGGATGTGTGTACTGGATGAGAGCGGGGAATCAAGAGCACCAAAGCCCAGACAGGAGACACAGAGAGAATGGGTGTCAATTCCTCTGAGAGCCTCTGGAGTGTCTGGAATTGTGAAACTGCTAGCACCCACAATGAGGCTAAGTAGTACTTGAAAGTGTGAGAGGAAAAGAAGCCAGTGAATAGGGTGGCTTCTTTACAGTGAACACTCTTGGTAGGTTTACTTCTCCATCAAGTGGTTTATGCCCCTGAGCAACTGCCACTCTGTGACAAAGTCTTTGTTACCAAGCATCCCTTTTGACACTTCCCAGAATAGAAAGGAATGGGATTACATTTTTTCTCCAATCTCAAACATTCACAATGAGCCAAGGTAAGTAAATCCCATCTTGCACAGGAGAGGCGAGGCAATGATCATAATGCTGACCACCATTAACTGCAGTCTCTTCTCTTCCCAAAGCAATATAAATGACGGTGGAACACACGTACTTACACTGCAGTGCAAGCTGCCTTCGCTCTTGTTCTGCTTCTACCATCTGCTCGGCTGTGTAACCCATTCACATACCTCTCACTATCTGTGTCCAATTTCCTACCTTCAGGTACCAGGACTCTGCCTGTTGCTGTGTCTTCCAATTTGGAGGCTATCACCTCTTGTCTCTTCCCTAAGACAAGATAACAAACAGCAGAGTTCCCTGTTACACTTTCTTTCCTCTAAGTCAAGAATTGAATTTAAATACCCATTATTAAAAACAGTCCTTATGAGGCTGAGTATGTAGCTCAGTGGTGCAATGCCTGCCCGGCAAGCACAAGGCCCTAACTTATATTCCTAATACAAAAAAAGAAAATAGTAACAAAAAAAGTCATTATGGTATGATTTCAATTTGTAAAGCTATATTTCTATCCATTTAACTAGATGTATATAGTCATAGATCAATACGTGCAATTACATGTACTAACAAGTATGTCCAAATCAATGTAAATTTTTTGTCAACATCACAAGGCTAGAAACACCTGCAAAAAAATACTCAAGGAAGGAAAATCTTCACCAAGGAGACATTTCAATCTCACCAAATTTCAGTTACTGATATTTCAAAGGGAGCCTTTGGCCACTGCCCTTGTTCTACAGATTAGGATCCTGATGTATAATTCATTTCCCTCTTTGGCTGAAATTCCTTGATAGCCAGGCATTTCCAATGGCATAGTCAAATCCAGGTTCTAACCTTTTAAAAGTGAATGTTTCTGAGTTCCAGTTCCATTTGTACCACTAAATTGCTGTGCTCTTGGGGGAGTTTAGATCTTTCTCTACAGAATGACAATTTTGTACAAAGCCATCTGCAGACCACTGGATACTCACGATGATCCCAGAAAAATATGACACCACAATCAAGAGATTTGGGAGAATACTGAATATTAGATAACTCTTTTTAACTTTCTCCAATGAACATTATATATATATATATATATATATATATATATTCTGAAATATAACTGTAATAGTAAAAAAGTGACATCATGTGAGGAAATTCAACATAAACTTGGTTAAAAGCTAGCTGAGAGTCCAAAATGGCCTACGTATTTGTGTTTGCATAGAGAACACTTCAATACGTTATATATTACATATCATTGTGTGATATTCAACCACTTGCAAATTAAAGTATGCTTCAAACTAATCTAACATTTCTTGGTTACAAAGCTTTCAAGGTCATATATGTTGCGTTTAATATCACCATATTTATATGAAGAAAACATTGTCACTTTACAGATGAGAAAATTTTTACTATTAACAAGACCACTTGAAGCAAATCAGAGCCATTATCATATCCAATTCAGATTATGTTTTCACTTTGGAACAGATGTAGCTTTCATTTTAGCTCTAACTCCAGCCTCATAAACATGCAATTTATCCTTCAAGACACGTGACTGAAAAATAGAACATCACTGTTTATCACTAACAAAGTGACCACATTCTGCCAAACAGCACAGTCACTGCCTCCTCACATGAGACCATGGTAAGAAATCAAACTGTGCTTTTTTCAAATGCTTTATTTTTCATTCCTCCACTAAATCCTTCCACTGCTCGTGAAGTCTATTCCAGAAGCAATTATATTTTAAATCATCTAATTTTCAATGGTATGCATTATTCAAAAAGTGATAACATTTTTCATCTGTTGCTTCATGAGTTCTGTTGCTTTTTATGTTGCAAATAAAGGTGAAAGAATTAAAGTTTGAAACTGCCCACAGACTTAACAATGATAACTTATCAAATAATTACAAAACACAATCACAAAGGAAGCCTCATTATACTATAAGCAAAAAGTAAAACATGTGCATTATTTTAATAAAGAGAGAACAGTTTTGCTTTAACTTCTAATAATCTCAGAGAAATAAGTAAAACAAGAATTATGTAAATATGGTTACAACGGCAACCACTGCTGAATATTTATGTGTCATACACTGACCTGAGTGCCATATACATATATATACATATATATACAGATATATATACAGATATATATACATGCATACAGATATATATATACATATATATCTGTATATATATATATATGCACATATCACTTCATTCTCACAACGACTCATAATGTCTGTATTACTACTCATGGTTAACAATGAAGAAGAGAGAAATTAATGCTCAGAAAAGCAAAGTGAATTACTCAAAGTCACACAGCTAGCCAGGGGTAGAACGAGAAGAAAGGGAATCATGCTTCTCTTAGCATGTACAATATGCTATTTACAGTTTATCTCTTTTCCATGTATACGTATTTTAAAACGTAATTCTCATGGTAAAAGAATGCAATATAACTGGAGGAAATTTAACAGAACCTTGGTTAAAACAAAAGATGCTGCAAGTCCAAAATGGCCTGTATATTTGTATTCGCAAAGGCCACACCTCACCATACAGCACTGCATTCTGACTCTAGGCCAGTTCTTTCCATCCGAAAGCATCAAGCACCCTTAGTCTGGTTTCACCTCCAATCGGGTATTTTCAACAGCCTTTTAAAACGGCATATGCTCTTCACTTGTCTGCCCCTAATGACATGAAATTTATTCTCTCAGAAGGCAAAACCTTCCACTTTTAGAAATCTTTAGATTATTAGACTACAAAGTAGCCAAAATTGCACCTTTTTTAAACTAGTCATCACTGACACTGTCAGTGGCATAGTCTAAGGCTTGATTCCTCTAACACAACCAACCTATATGATAGTTACACATCCTCTGGTTTAGTATCTATGCCATTTTAACCTCTCCAATCTGAAAGCAGTCTTCTTCACCCAGTCCACTCTTCTTTGGGAGCATCATAATTTGGCACTGATCTTGTCTCATTTGAATGCAATGTGCCTCACATGTTTGAGTGCATACAACATGACTTAGGTTACTCATTCTGTGACCTAGATATTGTAGTGATAGTAACACAAAGATTGTGTTCCCTTCTGAGTTCGTATCCAACTCATGTTGGATCAACTTATGTTGGTTAACATAAGAAATTTTTTATTCACATAAACAGCTTATATTCCAGCTCTTCTGTATCTTGTGATATGTTAAAAATTAAATTCTAGAATATTTTCTTTATCCACATAAAGCAACATGATAATTGAGTAAAATCATCTGCAGATTACCTGGCACAGACACACCAAGCCAGACAGCTATTCAAAACCAAAATTCTTTCACAAAATCAAAGGAAACTAGGAGAGAGACCACAGTTCAGATTCTAGCATAAAAATAAGAAAGATGTATTGAAGGAAGGAAGGAAAGATATATTGCTTGTGTCTTCCTGGCCCCAACTCTAAGTCTGTCCTAAGACTTCTTGCAGAGGTGAAAGAGGAAGAGAAGATTCTCAACGTGGCAAGGAAAAAGAACAGATGATACATAAAGACTCCAAATTCCTTTAACAACAGAATTTTCTGCAGAAACCTATAGGCCAGGAGAGAATGACATGGGCTTTTCAGAGTTATAAAGAAAAGTAAAACCCCATTACCTGAGAATACTGCACCTAGCCAAGATGTCCTTTAGAAACAAAAGTCAAATATATCAAGACATTCCAAGACAAACATAAGCCAAGAGAATATATCTCCACTAGACAAGAAATGTTAAAGATCTTTGGACTGAAAAAAGGAGGTGTTAATGATCAAGAGGGCAATACAGGAAAATATGAAATGTACTGATAAGAATAATTATACAGAAAAATCAGAGTGCTCTAATATTGTAAGCACAGTACGTAAGCTACTAATCTTTAGAAAGACTAAAAAACAATTGAAAAGCATAACTACATTAATATGTTAAAACACAGGCAATACAGAAAGGTGTAAAGTGAAATACATCTTTTTAATTTAAGCATTCACTTGTCATTAGTCATTCTCCAAATACTCCCCCTCATGTGGAACACACCTATTCAATAATTCTTGCCATTTTTTAAATTTTAAAAACAAAACAAACATTGTAATCAACCGACTTATCCAAAGAAACACAGGCTGTGATGATAGCTGTGGAGGTGAAATGCAATTGGATGGCTGTGGTGCTTTTGTGTTTCACTAACATTGCAGGTCTAGGGCCAGTTGTCTCAGCATAGGCTCAGGATAGTGGTACGCTGTGTGACATCTAGGGGAGATCTTCTTCTGAAGGTTGCAGCCATTGTTGATTCCCTATGGTCTTGTTTTGGAAGTCCTACATGGTTTTCATTGTTTGGTTGGGTTGGGTTTTATTCTCTTTTGTTTTGTTTATGTCAAATCTGATGACAGGAGTAACTATTTCAAAGACAGTAAGATATATTATGGTGGTAATTTTGGGTTTTACTATTGGCTTATTTTGAAGCCCTTTATTGCATTCATTGTTATGTTTTTATTGTTTCTATTAAATTCTGTTCTGTTTGATTTTTCACTGTATCCAAATTTTTCTGCAGCTATTTTGAAGACATCAAAAGGCATTATGGTAATTGTTGTTGATTTCAAAATGTTTTGAAATCCTGTATCTTTTACATTGCTTTGTTTTGATTGGTTTTATTCTTTTTAAATTAAAAAGGACAAACATGATACAGAATTTAAAAAAACAGGAAATTAACACTAGCTAATATGTTGCATATTGTTATCTTGAAAGTAGTTGTTCAGATTGCAAGATTTAGACATAAAAAATTATCAATCAGACAATGAAAATGTAAACTGTTCTTTGATGAATTAACAGAGATTAGTAGTGTAATTTTCTATCATATATATGCATATATATATATATATATATAAACATTTCCCTTTCTTCTTATGAAGCATGTCTGAAGTCCTGTTTCATGAATGTCTTTACTCACACTATTATGGCTGCCTCAGTGTCTTGAATTGATTCAAAATATTTACTTTCATGCTCATTTTGACTTTGAGGAAGAGTCAAAGTTGTTCCATGCCAGCTCCAGTAAATAAGCTGAGTGATGACACACTGTAATCTTTTTAGGAGCTTGCCTTTCTGTTGGATGGCACTCAACAGCAACATTCACTGCATTTTCTATCATAACTCGTAAAGACACTCACAAAAGATGACATATAGAACTGCTTCAGAAAGTGGCAAAAACAATGGGATGAGTGTGTTTGAACTGAGGGAGAGTATTTCAAGAGAGGATAATGGTCACGTGACAATTTCAGTAATAAAATTTTTAAAACTCTAAACACTCATTGTATTTTTCAATCACATTTTGTATGTTGCTTATAAGAAACTTCACTTCTAAGGACACACATAGACTGAAGTGAAGGAATAAAATAAGATACTCCATGCCAAGGAAATCTAAAAGGAAGCAAGATTTTCCATATTTCTACGAGAAAAACTAGACCTTACATTGAAAGCAATGGCATGTTCTCAGTATCTTTCATTCCCTCCATCAACTGCCAACCTTTGCTCTCATATAACGCCTACAAAAAGACGAACATGCTTATTCATGTCTGTTCAGCATACGGGGGTCCATGAGACTACAACAGGGCAGGCACTGCAGTGTGCTGGAAAGTAAGCCTGAAAAGCTGCAACTCCAGCCTCCACGACACTCGTGACACACCGGGAGCAAAGGCTGATTCACTGAGTATGAAGCACGGAAGGGACAGATGATGTTTAAAGACTGAGAAGGATGAAAGAGAACACTTCTGTTTGGAGACTACATGACTAGAGGCTAAGAGACACACAAGAAGAGCATCAGTAGACAAAACAGGAAACACAGAAAGGTTGGGTAAGTGACTTCAAAGCCAGCCCAGAAGGTACTAACATGGTCCTCTCATTCAGGAAGGATAATATGACCTGAAGAGAATAATATGACTGTATCTATTGTACCACAAATCTGTGGTTGTCACATCAGGAAAAATGTGAAGAAAAACAGATGAGAAAATCTCGGGCCAAGGCTACTGTAATAGTGCAGACAGTAGCTGAGAAGGGATGAAATGAGGGAAATAGCAATGAGAACTGAAAGAAGGAAGCTTTGGATATTTATGGAAAGTGGAATAACTAGAAGATTTCTAGTTTGGGTGACTGAGTTGATGTTGGAAGCAGATCAGCTTTGGAGGGGAACCTGGTAGAAATAATGAGTGCATTTCATTTGTGGATATAATCCGTTTGAGATGCCTATGAATATCGAGGCAGAAATATATAATAAAGAGCTTAAAACAGACTCAACTTCAGGGTAGAAGAACATCAAAATATTCGAATAATGGACTCATTTGACTAGTTACGTCAGATCCAAAGTGAATTTGCTACTTGGAATACAGTAACACTTGAGTGCAAAGTGGTTTCCCAGTGCTGCAACCAAGGAGCCAGAAATTAGCATGCAAGAGATTTTTTTAGAGAAGGATCAGCATTTGGGGAAGGGACAGGAAGAAATCAGGGCTAAACAGAAGAAGAGATTCACCTGCGGTGCAATCCCAAAGAAGACGTACTTAACACAACCTGAAGAGCCCTGAAAAGTGATTCCAAAGTGGACTGGGCTGGGTTTTGTATCTCTGAGTCGATCATTCAGTAGATGAAGCTTGCCCCTAAAAATAGTAGGACTTTGGCAAGGTAGTTTTCTTCAGCGGAAACAGTCCTCAAAGATTGCTGACATTAGAGGATTACTGTCAATCGCATCTCAGCAGCAGGAGAAATAAGCTACATCCTGAGGAGACATCTGGCGATGAATCAGTGTCTATCACATGTGCCAAAGTTATCAAGATGAAATATAACGGGTTAATATAAAGACCTACACTTGGTCGCCCAAATACAGCTATACCAGTGCAGATGAGACTGAACACTTGTGAATATCATGATGTGCTTTCAACTCACTGTAAGATCAATATGAGTACTGGTGTGGTTCTGTTTTTAAAAAATAAAAATAAATTGATCTTAGGCTTTATCATTAAAATGATAGCATTCAGAACTCAGGCAGTAAGAATCATGCTCCAGTCTATCACTAATCAAATTTCACCTAGAGTGGCAATTTCAGTTTGGGTAACTACGTCAAGGTATTAACAAGCCAGATCAACAAGACTGGGACTGGATAAAGAGAAGCTTGAAACTCTACTGTGTATAAACTGATTAAAAGGTAGCACTGAAAGCTCCATATGAGAAAGAGCTATGTCTTCAAAATTTGGAGGACTGCTACATGGAAATGGAATTATGTGTGCTATGTAAAGCCAGAGGTAGATACTGTGGTCCCAAACAGACTTTGCCACACCATAAGGAGGCATTTTCTACTGACGTAAGTCACCCAACAGTGGACTAAGGAGCCCTAGGAGATGGTTGTGCTTCTCTCACTAAAATTCTCTTAGAGAAAGGAAGGAAGTGGCAAAGATAAAAACAGCATTTCATCAAGGGTCATACATGATGTCTCCACGATACACTGCAGGCCTCTGATTTGCAGATTTGTGTCATCTCCTTAGTGATTTTTTTGCAGGGCTATGGATCAATTCCAGGACCTTACACATACTAGGCAAGCACTCTAGCACTGAGCTACACCCCTAGCCCTGCTGAGTGATTTTTAAAAAGTAATAATTAAGATCCTTGGTAGTCAGAACTTGGTAAATTCAAATTAAAATTAAATTTTCACCTCCTTCCCTCTGTTTACCATCTCTTTCCCCAAATCTTATTCTCAGTGATATGGAATGATTTGTTCACACCAAATGAGTTACTTAGTAGGAGGAAATTAAATTCATTTAATCAAATCTATGTTAATGTCATTCTGAAATAAAAGTTGCATATCTCCAGAAATAGCACATGTCACAACACCCTATGCATTAGAACAGACTTGTTGAACAAACATGGTAACTAGGCATCGACAAGAGTGAAAGGAAGCGGACTAATACACCCAGAAGCATTAGCAATAAGGGAGCGTGGCGAAGCTATGCAGGCAGAGAGTATGAGAAGCTTAGCATCGCAGTGACAAAGCCACTCATTCCGGAATCCAGTCCTCCAACGCTTAGTTGTCCAACACCATGGCCATATTTCAACCACAGCCATGTGGCTACTTAAACTACAGTAAATCAAAATTAAAATGTAGTCCTTCAGTCAAGTACCCACATGTTAAGTGATCAGTAGCTACATGACACTAGTGACTCCTGTTTTACATTACAGACATAAAATATTTATTTGCATCACTCCAGAAATTCGCATTGGCTACCACTGTCCTAATTCTTTCCTCCAGAGTTAACAGAATTATGCAAATAACTCTCTTTCCTTTTCTTATGGAGGGGGTAAGAAAGTACAATTATAGCTGTGTAGAAATAGAATACATTTGCAATGACATCCCGGTAGACAAATCCCTGGTAAAGAGTTCCCCTTCTTTCAGTGTTATCTAAGGATTGTTTTCTAGTGGACCTAAGAATAATTATTCTCCATGTGTATCAAATGGTTCAGTCCAACATAAAATTGTGGATTTCTAACCAATTGTGTATTAGTTTCATGTAACTGAATATAGATTTATTCTAAACAACACAAATAGCACTGAAAAGAACTTAAGAATACTCTTTTACCATCAGCAGATTTCTTCCTCCCCCAGCTACTCACACTTGCTGTGAGTTTATAAAGGAAACCCAGAATTGCAAGAATGGAACAAAAACAAAACACTCATCACATTGCATGCTTTCCTTATATAATATCTAGAAGCTAAAGACAATTTCAGTATTTTGCTAAAATACAAATGCACATAATAAACATAGATTATAACCTATGGGTCTTATGAGGAAAACACAGTTTAAAAAATAAAAAAAAAAACATGTATCAAGGGGAAATAATAACAGAGGACAGTTTTACATATTTTCAGACATAACATCAACATTTCCAAATTCCAAACCCAGGAACAAAAATAGTGTGATTTGGTGGTGATTGGTAGTGTCTGGAATCAAAATATTTCTCTTTTTTTCCTGTTAATTAATAGGCTAACATGTCAATGTCCATGCCTGAAGGTAGGAGAGGCATTAAAGCAAGAGAACCATACCTTGGACTGAAACTTACTTCAGAGGCTCTAATCCCAGCTCAAAAGCAAAAGTCCGAACTGCTCAAGATTGCTAACACAAGTTTTTCTAGTAAGCCAAATGAGTATAGCAAGTTCAACATGCAAGCTTAAGAAAGCCAGATAATAGAGGTCAAACCAAGTAAGCCAAGCCAGCTAGTCTTTCCCCAGCATCATGCAGGTAGCTCAAAAGGCTTAGGTTTAATGAAACCATTACAGCACACAGAGTGGAAAAAGCAAACAACAGGCCAAGACAGAGACAAGTGAGTCTCAGGAGATAGGAGCTGGGTGTTCTCTCCGCTGAGTGGCAGCAAACTGTTACAGTGTGGGAACTAACCATTCTGGATTTTACGTTAAGGTGAAGAGTGGCGACCGAAGCAGGGAATGTACAAAATAACCTATCCCCACCCACCTCCCAGTGCAGGGCCAGTGTGATCCAGAGACCTGGTTGCACAAATCAAGCAGAGCATCAGCAAAAAGGCCAAGGTGGGCAAGATAAGGATGCATTTCTCAGGAAAGGGATCCCAGAAACACCAGATTATGCCTACAAATGACCAAGCCTTGGAAAGTAGGCTGCCTCATTCATGGCTTTCATGACTTAAATCTGTTTACCAGCAAAAGCGAATACAGGGGAGCAAGAGGGAGAACTGCGTAGACCTCCAAGTCTAGTTTTGGGAAATGTGGGAAATCATTCTCTTTGTTATTGTTGTTGTTGTATTGGGGATTAAAACCAGAGCTTTTGCACTGAGCTACATCCTCAGCCCTTTTTTTAAAAAAATTGAAAACGCGTTCTTGCTAAGTTGCTGAGCTGCCCAGGCTGGGTTTAAACCTGCCACTCTCCTTCCCCTCCTTCGGGAGCCCTGGAATTGTAGACATGTGCCACTGTGCACAGCTGGGAAACTGCTTTTATTCCACAACGTCGCAGCTGGACAACATGAAGAGGCAGAAGCTATTGGAGTCACTGCAGTCCCATTAATGTCTGCCTCTACTCAGCCATAATCATATCTAGCCCTGCTTGGGCATCTTCATTTTTATTCCAAGCATAAACACAGTTATCAAGTAGGGGTGGCATGAAACACAGAAAAAAGGTAGCAAACTGAACATAGTATAATGCTGTTTGCTGGATGATTTGAGCTTGGTTTAGGGGGTAAAGCTCCCTGGGGATGTCTGAAGACATTACGATACTTAGAAACTCAGTCTATCATAGTTTTGTATCTTCTTGTTCAAATATTTCCTAAGAAACTCTTTAATCTAGGATTAGCTTTGTTTTCTGCCTTATCCATAAAGGAAATTATGTAGCCCCCTTTTTGGAGACTTCATGAGTTTATGTTCAGTAAAGGTCTAATAGGAAGGATGGTCAAACTCTACTGATCAGAGTGTTCTAAGAGACAGAAAGCTATGCCAAAACTTTCAGCTATGGAAAGACAAGGAGAATGTGTTATCAGGATACTTTAGCACAGCTGTGAGATGTCGACCTGGCCTCGTTTCCACTGTTATCACCACTTTCCTTACTACCATCTGCACAAATGACAAACATGCACGTGAATGTTCTGTGGCTTCCGCAGCATCATTGAACATATCAGAGCTACTAGTAAGTCCGGAGAAGAAAGAAGACTACTGTATATGTGGGTGCTTATCAAACCAGTGAGGAACTAGCTCTCTCCCGCTCTCTCTCTCTCTCTTTCTCAGCTAATTTATGTTTTTCATTTTTCCCTATTGTAGATGAGTTTCCTGATCTTTGAGGAATTCCTTGACTGTAATATAATAATGACTTTTATTCTGTGTTACTTTCCTTGGGTCTATCTGACTCTATGAAAGTATACAATATCTGAAAGTATACAAAATAAAGGAACAGTATTAATAATGAGCATTTCATGGCTCACATAAATGATTACAAACACTTTCAGATCATAAGTTCATTCTTCTGTTGTTGCTAAGCCTTGGACACAAAAGGCATTAGAATTACTTGATTGGTTCCTAACTTAGAGCTGAGAAGAATTTTCTCAGATAGGTTACAAGATTTGCTTAGGATCATAAAACTGGCCTTTAATTGTATTAAACTTCAGCAAGGCACCATCCTTCCCTGCCACCTTAACATGAATATTCTCACTTAGCGCTGATTCTTTATTTGGGTTTTTGTCACCCACAAGTGACAGTCTCCTAGGGTGCTCCTTTACAAAAGAGGTAGCAAGTCCATGTTCTAAACACACAAGAGCAAATTCGTTGGATTTCTTCAGCTGCAAGTAGAGGTAGGTAATCACAGTGATGATTACATGAAGTCATCTCTTTGACCACTCAGCAAATTCTAAATTCCTGGAGTCTCACATATTATTTAAAAATAATTCTTTAAAGTACAAACTGGAGCTACACCAATTATTCCCACCACCTTCTTCACTGAACCCACTGCTCTCTAGCACACAGTTTCCCTTGTAATTAATATCTTTCCATGATATACATGTTCTTACAAATGAAAAAACCCACTGAGATCAAAAGTAAATAAAATATTTGTATATATCCCTAGCAAAATACGTCCAAGATCTATTTGAGGGAAAGCAGAAAATCTCTGAAGAAAGAAATCAAAGAAGAGCTAAATATGTAGAGATATAAGCTGTGTTTGTATAAAGACAGAGATACCTTAAAAGCACATTGCTAAATTAATGAAAAACAGTTTGAAAGGGCACAAGACATGTGTTCTTGTGCATGTTCTACTGGGCGTGTTCTCCTTAAGCTGTTCATGGCTTGTGTCCTGCTTTGGATTGTGACCCACGTGTCACTACACATGCTCTGCTTTGCTTGTAATAGAGATCATGATCTATGGATAAATCCAGAACATAAAACAAAAACTGAAGAAGTAAATTTTAGGGGCTTAATTTAATTATAATGCAATCTACAATATCATATATGTTGTTAAATTACATGTGTGCGCTTCAGTAAAAATAAAAGGAATTTGATTTCCTTTCTCATACTGTTTTTTGCTGGTTCTGTTTTAAAGGAAAAATATATCTACTTTGTCTCATGTATTTAACTTCCTGGCCTTAGTAGGCTCATGAGTTTATGACCCTTACTCAATAATCCAAAAGAAACTGGAGGAAAAGTCTGAATCATCTTTAAAAGCTTCTGGCTGCTGCATGAAAAAGGATAATAGTTTGTCAGGAGAAGCAGCAGGGAAAGTAGACAAGAGACTAGAAGCAATTGGAATAGACAGAAGTAGCTATGTTGCACACGTTTTCAATATAGAGTTTTGTGATGAACCTGGTGATGGAATAACATTAGAGGACTAAGGCCTAGGGAAATAGCAGGTATAGGATTAGGAATTAAGAGTTCTATTTCAGCTGTATTAAGACTGACATACCATTTAAACATCCATGCAGAGATTGTGAAGCATTTGTATTGGGTTTGGTGACATGCGCAGTGGCTTGACAACAGTAGGTATTTTCACACAAACCACATCATGATGAGCTGTGAAGTGAATGGCAGACGAAGAACTAGGATCTCGAAAGTTACCCTCCTCTTTCAAAACATTTTTACAACATAAAGTATTTCAAACCAGTTTATTTACTAAGTAGGATCGACATAAAAAGCTGTACATAATGCACATTTTGGTAGCTTTGGAAATATGCCCAAATATGTATACTTTCTTGGGTTAGGAAAGGCGTGATTGAAATATACAGTGAATGTTTAAATTTTTAAAAAATTTATGACAGCAAAAGTCATAGCACCATAAATCCCTCTCAACAATACTCTCCTTTGCTTCCAACACAATGATCCCATCATTCTTGCTGCTTTCTGGAGCACTTCCAGAAGTCCTCTTTTTATCTTTGTGCTATCGTCATTAACTTGATGTCCTGAATTAACTTAAAGTATTTACCTTTCATGGTCATTTTGACTTTTTTTGAGACGGTTTTATGCAGTTCAGGCTGGCCTTGAATTCACTTTGTAGCCCAGGCTGGCCTTAAACTCCAAGCAATTCTCTTGCCTCAGCCTCCAGAATGCTGGGGTTACAGGCCTGCTCCAAGCCTGGCAGTCATTGTGACTTTGGGAAAGAGTCACAGCCCCATGGGGAAGATCTGGTGAACAAAGTGTGTGAAGACACAGCGTACTGCATTTAGGAGCCTGTTTTTGTGTGGGGCAGCATGCAGCAGCGTTCCTCTTATTTTTGATCACATTCCATAAAGAGACAGAAGAGGACTTCCAGAACAGATTCCTGAACTGGCAAGAACAATGGGACAAGTTTGCACCAGGAGGGGAAGTATTATAAGGGCAATTAAAGGCAATGTGTCTTTTACTGCAATGTTTTGAAATTTAAACACTCATCATATATGTGACTCACCCCTTTTAAGTGTGCGTTTGTGAAACCACACCAGTTGATTACAAAAACATATGTCTCACCTCCAGGAGTCCTCTAATCCTCTTTAGTTGTTATTATTTGTATGTGTAACATGAGATCTAAATTCTTAGCAATTTTTAGATATTATACAACAGTGTTGTTAAGTATAGCACTATGCTGTAGATCCCTAGGGCTTATTCATCTCCCATACCTTAAATTTTGTACTTTCGGACTAATGCTTCTTCACTTTCCTCTCCCCCAGGCTCTGGCAGCCACCATTTACTCTGCCCCCATGACTACTTTAGATCTCCTATATAAGTGAGATCATGTAGCATTTGTTCTCTTGTGCCTGGCTTATTTCACTTTGCATAAATATATATTTTGGTACCAGGAATCGAACTCACGCTTGCCAGGCCACTGAGCTATATTCCCAACCCAAAACTAATTCTTCAAGAACCCTATGTTAGGAAAGAGGTGCTGATTTCTTTCTTTCTTTCTTTCTTTCTTTCTTTCTTTCTTTCTGGGACTGGGATTCAAACTTAGGACCTTGTGCTTGTCAGGTGGGTGCTTCTGCCATTGAATTGGATCCTCAGCCCCTAATGGGAGAAATTTTGATATGACTTGGAGACTAAAATATACAATTATAGTTGGAAGAACATATGCAATCACGTTAGGATTTGCTGTTTGTTAGTCCCTTTGTTTTAAAACAGATAATCTGACAGCATGTCTGTATGACATGAGATGAGAGAGTAGATAATGTTGATACAAGAAAGACAGGGAACAATGATAGAAGTGAGAACAAAAAAAGAGGCAAAAGAGGATCAAATCCAGAGTGTGACAGAAATTGTTCACCTTTAATAAGAAAATGATATTTCTTCTAATGGACGGAAATGCAGAGAACACAGGCAGAGGTGCAAGGATTTGAAATACGGTAGAGGACACATGAGCAGGTCCCTGTTTGACTACCTCTCTCTTTTCAAATGAAGTAGAAGGTAAGCCCATCAGATAAAATTAGTGAACAAGGGAGTTCTGAGGAGCAAAAAATAAACCTTTAGAAAAGAAGGGTGCAAGTAAGGAAGTGGTGAGCTTAATGGACTGCAGATCGCAATTAAACAAGGATGTTTGAAATTGAACTTTTAGATGTAGTATACGGCAAGTAGGGCAATCATATGAGAGCAATTGTATTTTAACTAAAATGCAAGTAATTTCATGAGGGTAATACCTTTATTTTCTTCACCACTGTATTCCAGACTAGCATGCAGTAGTTGCTCAATTAAAATTTCTTAAATGAATGGATATACAGATGGATCATAAAATGTAATGGGGAAGGGGAAATGAGGTCAGGCTGGAGATGCTGAACAAAGAGGATGTATAAATGGAATGCATCGGTGCAGGTATTGCAAATGAGGGAAATGGGAAAGAGGAAGCAACTAGAGGGTGGTTCATTTGAAACTGGAATTTCAGAATTAAAGACAAGGAACCATGTGGATGATCTGAGATCAGTGACAACAAGAAAGTCACCTGAGTGCAAAGGTAGAGTGCTGGGACAGGTTGTATTAGCAAAAATGACCAGAGTACAGAGGAAAAAAATGGAACAGGCATGATGATGTTAACTGGGGAGGATGGTAGTGAGAGGGCGATGGAGACAAAGTGATGTGGTGGGCAGAATGATTTCATGACATGTGTTTCAAAGAATCAGCGCACTTTGGAATAAAAATGAAAAGTCATAGAAAATATTGGCAAGGTCATTGTTAGGAATTTTGATTCTATTGGATGAAGAGCTGAAACAAGAATGGCATGGGATCAAGTCATTACTGTTGTTGTTTTTGCTGTTGTTGTTGTTATTGTTAACTCTGTGTGTGCATACTTATTGCCTTAATCCCTGTAGTGGTGAAATAACGGCCCTCAAAGATAACAAAAGGAACTTTGCAGACGGGAGAAAAATAAGGACTTTAAAATGGGAGAGATTGTCCTCAATATAAGACTTGCCATTGTGCTCCACAAATGTGAATTACACAGAATTGAACTATGGGACACAGCAGTGGGTAGAGGCAAGTGAAATATACAGCACAATTTCCCCCTGAAGAGGTACTTCTCGGAGAAGGCTGAGAGTTGACAACAGGGCACAAGTCAGTGCTAGTAGCAGCAAAGAACTTCATTGCTGAGGTCAGCTATGCTCTTAGGGCCTGGCATCTATTTGAGAAAAATTGCAACCCAAATCATGAGAAACTTGGCTGACTTATATAATGTTTCCAAAGATGCTTGGATTTTTCACAGTCAGTCACAAAGCCTGGGTTGTACAGTGACTTCAAAAATAAGCAAAATAAAATGCCCATGACTTTCATTAAAGATGCAATTTTGCAATTACTTTCTGAGTCAGTTGGTGAGTAACACAAGAAAATGGGTCCCTTTGTTTACTAGTCACACCTTATTTCTGAGGAAAAAATGGAATTTGTTGAATGATTCAGTGGATGAACTGAACATTCTTAAATAGCTTTCCACAATTTAAAAAAAAAAAAAACCTTCACCTGAAGACAAAAATGTGCCCCGGGGTCTAAAGACATTTTCTGAAAGAGATTGTTTGGTAGAAACAGCAGATATTTATGTTAGTGTGGTTTGATCTTTGTGTTAAAAGTCAGTCACGCTCCTTATCCCATTTCACAGGGCACACCATGGCACATTAAAAATCGGCCCTGCCCCTTCCATAGGGCTTAGATTTAAGCTGTCCTTTTGAGCCTCAATGAAGAAGCTTTGTCTTTCTATTAGCAAAACTTCTTACAGTCCACCTTTCACTCATTTAACAGTGAAGTTCTCACTCCCAGCGAGGTCGTGGAGCATCATGTGAAATAAACCATATTTCCAATATCACTGAACCCACGGTATAGCCTAAGAAATAGTGACTAAGCAGTTGACCATTGTCCTGAATTTTGTGTAATGAGGCAAAATGGTGCTAGAGGATTCTCACCTGACCCAGGGTTTAGGGACAGTTTCTTTGAGGAAATGTCCTCCAACTGAACTCTAAAGAATAAACAAGAATTAGCTGGGTGATAATGGCAGGAGGGAGGGACAAGTAATCCAACTAAACATGAGCAAATGATCTGAATAGATACTTCTCAAAAGAAGTACAAATAGCCAACAAATATATGAAAACCTGTGCAATATCATTAGGGAAATGTGAGTCAGAACTACATCGAAGTGCCATCTCACCACAATGAAAATGGTCCTTATTAAGGAAATAAAAGGTATCAAGTGCCCACAAGGGTGTGGAGTAAAAGGAAGCTTTCTACAGCATTGGTGGGAGTGTAAATTAGCACAATCACTGTGGAAAACAATATGGCAGCTCCTCCAAAAGATAAAAATAGAACTACCATATAACCCACCAATTGCACCCTTGTGTATGTATAAGAAAGAATTGAAATCAGCATACACAGATTCCTGCATGCCCGTGCTTATTGCAGCACAGGTCATAGTAGCCAAACCATAGAACCACGGCAAGTTTTTGGATGCAGATTTACAATAGAAGGCGGGACAATGGCACCTCTGTGCTCTTCTGGAGTCCTCAGTGGAATAAAAGATGTGGCCTGCAGGCAGCCAGTGTCTGTCAGGTGTTTCCAGCAGCATGGGCATGTGTGCTGGCATTATCCACAAATATTTTCCCCGTGTGGAGGGTACCTAACAGGTGAATGACACTATATGCTTAAAAATAAGGAAAATTGGAGCCAGCTGGCACATGGACTGTGGAGAACCAGGAAGGATGCTATGTCCCTGCCTATGAGCCCGCCGGTGCCTGGGCTGGGGGGAGAAGAACACCCTCCCACCCCCTAAGCAACTCGCTGATGTAGAGAAACTGTATTGCTTGATTGACTTTGCAAGCCTAACGCCTGTAGTCTGAACAACTATTTAGAGGATAATGATATACAATATAGTAAGTATTGTAGATTTCCTACTGTCTTATCACTGTTTCATTTTGCATTACTGTTCTGTTTTATTCCCTTTAAAATGAAAAAAATCAAAATCCCCAAATCTCAATTCCTTTCATCATGGACACTTTAGGTATTGCTATAGTCATGTGCTGCATTCATTCTAAATATGGACCACCTTGACATTTAAAGTTTCATGTTGCTTTAAGATTAAATAGCTTCAGAATGAGAAAATATTGCTATAGTAACGGATTACCACAGTTCTTTTAAAAATAAACTTCTATGTCAAAGCAAGAATCCATTCAAACTGTATTAATAATAAGCAAGCAAGCCGAAGAGAAAGGTGGTATTTAAAAGCACTGAATATTTTCCATTTTTATTTTTCTTTAAAAAGAAACGTAACTATACCTAGAATAGAAATTTTGAATTGAATCAAAGGATTCCCATCTGTTTGACATAAAGGATCTTTGTTCCTTAAGCATAAATATTTCTTGATTTTTTTGTATCTGGTACTTTAATAAAGAATATAACATTTAAAAATACACTTTTTTTAGAAAACCAAGTTTCCATTTTTAAGATACTAGCTCTTCACAAAACAGAAGGAAGCTTTGTTATAAACATGGACTGAGAGGTGATGGACTTCAGTCTTTCCTCAATTTTCTGTTTATGAGATTCTTTATGTGACCTTGGGTATCTAGATTTCCCCTTCTCTGTGATTGAGGCCCAGTGCCTGAAAATGGGCAAATGTTTCAGCCAACTGTAAGAGGAATGATAGATTAGTCAGGCGAGCCCATAATGGTACAGTCATTCACAGAGCTGAGCTTGCATCCCTGTTCCAGCACCCCATAACTGTGTGGCCTTGAGCGAGGCACTTTACATTTAGAACAATCACAGTCTTCATCTGTCAAGCAGGGATTGGAATGGCTGTCTGCCTAGCCCTAGCCCACGCAGAGTTTGGGGAGGATCAGATGAGACAGGGCAGATGAATGCACTTTGAAGACTCTCCAAAGGTACGGAATACAATTGTATAGTTCTTCTCCTTTTACAAAGAAAATGTGTGTGTGTGTGTGTGTGTGTGTGTGTGTGTGTGTAAAAGACACAGAGACAGAGAATTTTATGCTCTTGCATGGTTATAGGTGTTGATTTTTCTCAAACAGATTTCCTGCTATGTTTTTTGGCCATAGGAGATAAAATGGTTCTGGTGGTGGTACTTCTAGTTTATACTCAGGCCTGAAAGAAAACAAAACAAGCTGGATATGGTTGTACATGCCTGGAATTCCAACCCTCTTGGAGGATGAGGTAACAGGATTACAAGTTCGAGCCCAGCCTGGGCAGCATAGTAACTTAGAGATACTGACTCAAAACAAAAGTAAAATTCCTGGGGATGTAGCTCAATAGGGCCTGGGTTCAATCTCCATTACTACAACACATTTTAAAATAAAAACTAAAGGCTGTAATTAGCATAAAATCTGACTGGATGGTCAGATGGGAAGGGGCCAAGTAGAGCTGCCAGTTATTTATAATTATTCTCACAATTTGCAGATGAAGAAAGTGAGCAGCCTATAAATATTGCTTCAAGTTCACACACAGTCTTGAATATATCAAACCTTTGTCGACTAAGTATTTTTTAAAATAAAAGGACAAGAACTGCAGAGCAAATCTCGATGGGATAAAGCATTGAAAGGAACAGAATGCTACCCTTCCAGACTAGGTGTCAAATCCTGTGGTCATTCAAACTCTGGGAAATAAACTGTGAAGAAGAAAGGACCTTCTCCCGCAAGGACCACTTCCAGTTGTGTATTCCCACTGTAGAAAGCTAATAAAGTTAGAATTAAGCATGAAGGAAAGAGGATGCCAGATGCTTTTAATTGTTTTAAAAAACGAACGACCATCCCTGTCCCAGAAAAGGATGCATGCTAGCTATAGCAAGGAAATCATGGCTTGGTTTCCTGGCTTTAAGAGACATTTCACCAAGGACATGTTTAACTATATGGAAGCAAGTAACTAACCTAAGATCACAATGTTGACCCAAGGCAGAAAATAAAAACTACGTTTCACTGCAGATTATGTATGGATCTCCAATCTCGGTGGCAGAGATAGAAGGTGAATGGGCTTTATCTTCATCCTTCTCCCAGAAATCGTCCTATAAAATGGAGTTCTTCTTGATCTAAATTGAATTATGAATCCGGCTCACAATCACTACATTTGGCACGTATGATTCAACACTACACAGAAGAAGTCACGGTGGGATTGATTGTTTACTGATACATTTCTCAGGGATCTTTGTGCTCAGGAGGTGAACAGACTTCCTTTTGAACAAATCCTGGGAGCAAACCAGCCTCTAGGGGAAATGACTCTAGCGCCATCTAGTGTAAATGCTTTTGGAGTAAATGTTCTAGAAATGCAAGGTATTCGCAGGTGCCATCTAGTGACCAAGGAAAAAAAAGTGCTCCAGGACTAGGGAATACAGCTGAAGTCCTTTGCAATGTAAGAGCTTAGTTGACAATAATAAAATAAGTTTAATTTCCTTCTCCCACAGATAAGAATTAATTCACAGTCTCAATTGTAAGTGTATTATAATGAATTCTCTTTGGGTGTAGCTATGAGAAAACTTGCCCTTCTGCGACCCTCCCTCCAATCTCCACCCCCAGACTATATGCTCCTCTCCTCTGAACTCCTCTAGCATTTTGCGCATGCCTCCCACACGGCAGCTCAACATAGAAATGAGACCAAGTGGCTCTCAAATCCAAGCCAGGACCTCTATTCTTTTGTTGTAGACCAAATCTCCCATAGTTCCTACTTTCATTTAGCAGATAAGGCAGTCTCCTTCAAAACCCCTACATAATCTCACTTCATTTACCTCACTGCACACATTCCGTCCACCTCTACCTGTTGGTCTCTCAGGCCATACTAGCCTTAAGGCATTTGCAACACATCAGATATGTTCTTTTCTTAGATTTGTGGACACGTGCTTTTCGGGAAAAGAACGGAGTGTAGCAGCAGGATGAAGAGGACGAGCACTGATGTCAGACACATCACCGTGAAGTTTTAGACCCACTGCTTCCCAGCTACGTGACTGAAGAACTGCTCAACACACAGTTTCTCCGTCTGAGAGATCGAGAAAATAGTGAAACTTACTTTATCAAATTGTGGTAAGAATTAACTGATAAACTTGCTGATTGTCCTTCGTAGAGGTCAGGTGCATAAGATTTCCAAAAACAGCAATACTGATGTTATTAACATGAGGAAATGCAAGTTCGGTCTGGTCAGGTGTTGCTCCACATGGCTTAAGGACTAAATAAAAAAATGTACCACTCAAAGAATGTAGCCACAGAAGCTCAAACTTATGTACATTTTTTACACATTCTTCTTCATACATTTTTAAAAATGGACATAAATGTGCACATCGAAATCAGAAATGGCATATGAAGGGAAGACAGCAAATGATAGATTCGATGTACCAAAATGATCTCACCAAACAGGAATGCCAGGCCAATGTGATCATTATGTATGATCAACACAGTGCTTAAGACCAGAATCTAGAAGACATAAGGATGGGAGAAGGCAATGTTGCTTAGCAATAGCACGTGCAAAGCTGACAAGAATGCCAGCCATCTGCAAGTTCAATAAGAACAGGAAATGCTGCATGAATGTCAAGACTACTCTGAGCTTAGTTTGCATCAATCAAAGCAGTGTTGAGATAGAGAGATAGGGTAGCTCAGCCCTATACTGCACAACTGAAGCAATGATTTCATTTCTGAAGAGCACCCTTTAAGCGGACATGCCTACACAGCAGTCCCCCAGAATGTAAAGTGGTCGCCGGCTAATGAAAAGTAGATGAAAGGCCTTGGAATGCGTTAAATGAAAGTGTGCAGATTCAAAGGGACATGAGCACTCACTTCAAATCCCTGGAGGATTGTCACATGAGAGAAGAAACAAATCACTCTTCCCCGTACTGTTAATAGCGTCATTCAACAAACAGTGAAGACCTAGAAAAGTCACAGAGTGATATATTTGGCCTTGAATGAGGAAACTCCTCCCACTTAAAATGGCTCCCTGGTGGCAAGAGCTGCCTTGTGATGTAGTGAGTTCCTTGGTACCAGTGATTTTCTAGTGGCCCTGGCCCCACAGAATACTGCAGACAATGCTTTAGATTTCTGGAGATGTTGAACTAATGACAAAGCTTCTAATATCCACAACCTGTGAGATAGCTCACAAGGAACAATACCGTCTTTAACTGGAGATGCCACAGTTGGGTATGTCTGGAAGGTGGGAGATGTAGAGATACAATGAAGGGAAAGAAAGACTAAAACAGAGTGGAAAATATGAAGACTGAAGGGTAAGAAGCTTGTTAATCAATGTACCATGCAAGGCACCAGTATCAGCCCTCTTGACTCTTCAAATCTGCCTCTTTTTTTTCTAAGCGTTAGGTCCTAGGGACCAGAATAAACTTTTAGTATCCCAGAAAGATATGCTAAGTCACAGTTTTCTTGGTTCCACACTCACTGTACTCCAAACCAGGATGGCAAATATATAACCTATACTTATTTCTGTTTTAGTGTCTAACCTAAAGATCACATTAGTGGTCAGGTGTGCATCCTTGGACTTAGCCCATGGGCAATGACTTCTACCACCTTACCACATTTATGCCATCGTTTATCCCCAGTCTGGGGCCTTGACTCCAGTTTTAGGCTAATAGACATGATCTCCTCCCCTAACAGATAAATCTAGATGAAGTTGGCTAAGGGACTCACAGATGGATTCCTGTTGTCTGTATATATTTAGATACTGCTTGCCCTCAGAACACAGTAAGTATCGTATCTGTAATACTTCATAAGGGAAGGTTACGGTTTCATCCATATGTAGTCAAAACAGAAGATGCTTTTTTTGAGCAAGATTAAATGAGTTCAATTATAAATAGGCTATAAATATCTTTTACATTTTGATAGAATCCTGTGAAATGGATATATTAGAATTGTAGCATATCATGACTGCTATCGTATCTGCTGCACAGAAACTGCTGTGTTCGTTTTTGTTTTTGTTTTTGTTGTGCAGACTCAGTTATCAGTTATCAAAAGTAAAAAATCAAGTTTTGACCCATCATGGAGCCAGAATTATCTTACTTTCATTAGTAGACTATCTAGAGCAGTCTTAGATTTCCATAAAACTGAACAGGAAAAAAAAAAGGGAAGTCAAATACCTTAGCCAGAGATTTAGCTCAGCAGTAAAGGTACCTACCTGGTAAGCACGAAGTCGTGAGTTTGATACCTGATACAAAAAGAAGAAGAAGAAGAAGAAGAAGAAGAAGAAGAAGAAGAAGAAGAAGAAGAAGAAGAAGAAGAAGAAGAAGAAGAAGAAATCAAAACTGAACAGAAAGGGGCTGGGGATTTAGCTTAGCTGCATAAGTGCCTGCCTGGCAAGCACAAGGTTGTAAGTTTCATCCCTGGTACAAAACAAAACAAAACAAAAACTGAACAGAAAGTACAAAGTACCCCCATATTTTCTCTCTCCCCTTCTCCCCCAGTTTCCTCCATTATTAACATTTGATATTAATGTGGTATATTTGTAACAATTGCTAAGACAATATTGCCACATTATTATTAACTAAAGCTCAGCTCATATTATAGTTCTGTTATACATTCTATAAGGTTGTTTTATTGTCTGAGACAGGGTCTCACTATGCAGTTCAGGCTGGCCTTGAGCTCCCTTTGTAGTCCAGGCTGATCTCAAACTTGCAAGGATCCTCCTGCCTCAGCCTCCTAACTCACCACATCTGGACTACATTCTAAAAGTTTTGACAAATGCATAATTTCAGGTGGCCACCTTTTTAGTACCATACAGAGTAGTCGCAGTGCCCTAAAATCCTCATGTCCGACCTACTCACCCCTGGTCTACTCCTGAGCCCCAGTGCCTGGCAAACACTGATTGTGACTTTCTCCACAGTTTGCCTTTTCCAGAATGTCATGCAGTTGGAGCAATATAACATGTAGCCTCTTCAGACTAGTTTCATTGGCTGAGCAGTAAGGATTTAAATTTTCTCTATGCCTTTTATTAGGTTTTATAGCTTTATTTTATCATGAAATGATACTCTATTATTTGGTTGTAGTACAGTTTGCTCACTTATTAAAGAATACCTTGATTGTTTGCAAGCTTTGGCAGTTATGAATACAGCTGCCATACATATCAAAGTAAAGGTTTTGTGTAGACATAGGTTTACCACAAATCTGAGTAAACAGCAAGGAAAGAAATTGGCTGGGTGGCACAGTATGAGTATATTAGTTTGGTAAGAAACTGGCAAGCTGTCTTTCAAAGTGGCTGAATCATTCTATATTCCAACCAGCAAGGGATGAGAGCTTCTTGCACTCCACATTGGTGGTGTCGTGTTTTGGATATTAAAGTTTTGATAAGTGTGGTCATATCACTCCGTTGTTTTAATTTATAACTCCATAATGACCTAGGAGGTTAAACATACCATATTTTCATATGATTATCAGCTATTTGAATATGTACCTTTGTGAACTTTCTGTTCAGATCTTTTGCTCGCTTTTAAGTTGGGTTGTTTTCATATATTTGAATTTTAACAGTCCTTTGTACGTTCTAGACACAAATCCTTTATTAAATACATATTTTGCAAATACTTCCTGTCAGCCTGAAAATATATTCTCTTAACAGTGTCTTTTACAGAAGTATTTATTTTAATTTTTGTTATGGATATATAAATCACATTTACTTTATTTGTTGCAGTTCTATTTTTCTGGATTTGCCTCTGTATTTTTAAATATGTAATTTGGTGTGATTATCTTCCCATTCTAAATCACTATGTATGCTCATTTCTAATTTTTCAAATTTATTGCTAATGAGAAACCCCCAAACTGTATAGTGTTCGGGGGTCCCGCAAAACTGAATCTGGTCCAGCAAGGAGCCATAGGCTCCACAGCGCAACTGCAGCAGCTGCACGGGGAGCAGAGAGTGGGGTAGACGCTATGGATGCCCACAGAGCTCCGCAGGTCAAGAGTCAACCCAAGGCCGCTGCCATCGACAGAGGCCATGTTCTCAGGCCAAGCACATCAACCTCTGGAAATCCAAGTGTTGTCTCAATCGACTCTTGCAAGCATTACCCAAAACCGAACAGATCATCACCAAATCCATTTTTCTGGATTCCTTTCACCAAACCGTTCAAGCCAGAAAACCAGGCATCACAAGGAACTTCCTTTTCACCTGTAAGTCTCCCGAATCTGACTGACTGGCTGACAGTTCTGTCAATTGAGTGCTATAAGCATAGCTTGCTGCCAAGCTCCGTCCTCCCTCGGGCACCATCCCTGCCATATCCCATGCCTTAGGAACCCTGGGTTTCATCCCGTTAAGTAACTGCCACCAAGCTCAGGGTCTCACAGATGTCTTGTCCTCCAGAAAACCTCCGCCTGTGCAGTGCAATTAGGGGAGCTGCCTCCTCCTGCGCATGCCCACAGCATCCAATTGATCACATCGTAACGCATAGTCTGTTGTGCTACAGTTGCTGAACTTTAAAATTATTGTTTTCACTTTGTTATTTTTTTAACTACAGAAGATAATTGCTCATTATAACAAGTCACACAGTACAGAGATGTGTAAGGAAAAATGCACAAGTTCGCCCTAACTTCTGTGGCTCTATACGGACTTAATACATTGCTGTTAATAGGTCCATTATACCATAGCAGAGATCCCTATAATTTATTCCACCATTCGCATACTAATGGACATTCAGGATACTGATGAAACTTCTTTTTTATTTGCTGCAATTCACATTCTTGCACATACTGGGGCAGTCATTTTTCTAGATTACATCCTTGGAAACCAAAGGACATGTGTTTTAAATTTTATTAGATGTTGCCAGTTTACTTCCCTGCAAAAGGTAACAACTCACCCATAACCAGCAATACATGAGAAATGTCTGTGCCTTACAGATTTCTCAGGATTAATGCTGTAATTATTTATTTTATGTGGTGGAAAATGGCATCTCATTGTTTTAATTGGAATCTCCCTAGTTGACAATATTTTTATGTGTTTGCTGGTGATGTGTATTCTCTTTTCTGTGAAGTGACAGTTTGTAATCTGTTTTTCTAATACATTCTTAACTTTTTTCTTAGTAATTTGCACAAACTCTTTATCTAGTGAGGTTACTGATCATATATTGTGTCACAAATATTTTTATAAGTCTACAGGTTTTTGTTACTTTGTTTATAGCATATAACACGGTGCAGATAGTTCTAATATTTGTCTTATCAATTATATTTTCTCTCAGAGTTTGTGAAAGTCACAGATTAGTGAAGACCGCTAGACATGGAACACTCATTACTCCAGGAAAGACAAAGAAAGACAATTAAAGTCAAAGAAGTCATATTCTAAATTTATAAATCCAGTAGAACAATTAAGGAAAAGCCCAACCCAACTTGTACCACTTCCACAGTCTAAGTGAAATCTTAACTGAGGAGAGTGAAGGAGAAACTAGCTCTAAAAAAAGGATATTCTCTCTCTCTCTCTCTCTCTCTCTCTCTCTCTCTCTCTCTCTCTGTCTTTAAGGGCTGAGGAAAACTTCACCCTTTTCCTGGGAAAGACCATGGAAAACAGCATAATTCACTAGGGTTACTCTACCTACTTGGTGTGAAGAGAAGTAAAATTATTTACAGATGACCAGGAAAAGTTCAAAAAATAGAAGATGGAGTCAGGGGACCCCTATGATCTCCACTGCCTCTGAGGTTTCATGAGAGAGAAATGGGCCTTCTTTGAAGTCTGTAAAGGGAACAGAAGAGACAGTTTGGGTTGGCCCAGGGGAAGTTTTGGGTTTGAAACAAGGCAGAGAAATGGCACTTCGGATGCAGCTTGCAAACCACCTGAGACAGCGTTCTGGTTTGGATAAATGGATCCCAAAAGCTCACATGTTAAAGACAAGGTCCCCAAAGTGGCAGCATTGGGAAGTGATAGAATCATTAAGAGGTGGGTTCCACTAGGAAGTTTCCAGGTCACTGGGAGTGAATGACTTAAGCGGATTGTGACCCTAATCTATTCCTCTTTCTCTTCTTGGCTCACTGGGCATGAGGTGAGTGATTGCACGTTCACACAAACTGCTGCCATGCTGTGCTGCCTTGGGCCGAGACAGCAATGGGTCGAAGCAGTCAAGGATGAAAACCAACAAACTGAGCCAAAATCACCTTTCCTCCTTAATGTTAATCATCTCAGGCATATAGTAACAGAAACTGACTAAAATAGACATTGTACCACTTAGAAGATGCTGCCAAACTGGAAGTTTATTACAGTTAATCTTGTATATTAATTTTATTGAAACACTTAGAAGATTAAATAAAAGCACATTCCTGAGTGTGTCTGTGTGACTCATGGCAGTGTGACCTTGGGGACTATATCTCCCTGGCCGCTTTGTCTCTGGTTCTTTCTGTTTTCTGTTCCCAGATGTCATAAGTTGACCAGCTTTTCTTTGCCATACCCTTCCACTATATTTCTGCCTTGGAGCCTGCAGATTATGGACCTCTGAAGCTATGATTCAAAATAAACCTCTCTTCATTTAAATTGCAGATTTCAGATATTTTGTCACAGCAACAGAAATCTGACCAGTACAGTGATGAGCAGAGACTGCCTTCAACCCTTCCACAATGTACAGACAGTAAATAAGCTTTGGAACATAGATACAACCCTGAAGAACTGCAGATAGAGCAGCGTATCTGAAATGACTACAATTATTTCTGCCATTCAGGAGAGAGATTTAAAATATAACAACTCAGAGACTAAAACCAAAATGTGCACTGCTAAATACATAAATATGCATAATACAATGTTACATGTAGAATGAGAGATGTTAAACTTAGAGTAATTATGAGAATATGGTGACGTTCACTAATGATGAGTTGCCCAAGTGGATGCATTGGTGAGGCACTTTCAAACAAAGAAAGCCAACTGAAGTTTAAGCACCTGAAATAAAAGCAATTTTTTAGAATATGAAGTGCAAGATAAGGGAAATGCCAGAGATAACGTTTTAGCCCCCAGGGAAAACTAAATCAAATAATAAAACAGAAATGTTAGCCTTAAACAAAATTTTGTGTTTTGGCACAAGCAGCTACAAAGGCTATAGATCCAAATATAGGATATTAAAATTTTAAATTGCCTGTTGACTTAAAAGATATAAAATCTTTGCCTAGTATTGTGGTTTCCCGTGTGGTAAAGGATTAAAGATCATGGTTCAAAATTCAACAAGTATCTAACTTTTTTCACTGATATGTTGGGACAACCCACTATTTATACAACAGACGCCAGATATCCATAATATTATGAGATCTGAAAGTGTTTGATGATCTTCTACACTAAATATTGCTGATAATAAATCACTTAGAGCTGGGCTTGCTGTTTGTTAGCTCAAATCAGCTTCTGTACCTTTCCTAAAGAAACACTGGAAATGAAAAATAAATGTTAAATGATAATTATACAAAATGTAGTATTTCATTGTTTCTGCTTATTCCGCTTAAATAAAGGCAGATAATAGGGAAATTTCTAAATGTGAGTTTCAACATGCCTTAGGACTCAGTCAGAGACCGCCTGGGCCCAGCACATGTATCATTCCAGGGTTTGTGTGGGCTCTGCACACAGCTCAGCAGCCAGCTCATGCGCTCTCTTCTCTTTGACCTATTTTTCTGACTCTCCTCTAACCACCAACTCCTTTTCTCTCTGATCAGTGTGGGTGAGAATACCCAAGGCACAAAGCTAAGTGCTTTACACACATGGGGACGGTGCCCCACTTTGAGAAAAAACAAATACAGTACAAATGACCCCAAACTACCCACTTCAAGCATATAGATTCCTTTTTTAAAAAATCATTAACTGTATAAAAACTCAATGACACGCTCTATTAAATTATGAACATTTCTATAAATATTTGCTGATTATGCATAAATAAGTTCATGCAGAGCAATTAAAGAGTGGCGCTGGAAGAGAAAAGAGAAGCATCCACTCTTCTTAGCCATGTTTTCAGAGTGGATCCAATTTGTTAATGAGAAGCTACTAGATCAGAGAACTCCATGGCCAGAACTATGGGTAAATGACATAAGCAGAGTTTAGAAATCATGTATTATATTGCTTTTTGGTCAATGAGCAAATATATGTATGATATATATGATATTTATGATATATTTATATGTTGAAAACATTATATATATATATATATATATATAGAGAGAGAGAGAGAGAGAGAGAGAGAGAGAGATCATTCTATTGGGTAAATCCGATAGTTTTTCAGATAGTTGTTAACACATATTGAATCGTTAAACTCATGTTTTAATTCAATTTAGCACTTTTGAGTAATTATCATGTGTAAGACAGTTAAGTTTTATGTGCAATACAGAGATGACAACATACAAGTGTGGCAGCTGTTACACTTACTAAGTGAAAAAATATGAATATCAATGAGATTTATTATATGAGGCAGAATGAGATGACACTGACACAGATGCAGAGTATATAATGTACATATATAATATCTCTGAGTCTCCCAGCAAGCTTTTACGTATACATTATTAACTGTAGTTTTATAGATGGGAACAGAGTGGTTCAGGGATGTCAGCTAATTCACCAAAAGTCACACAACTGATAAACATCAATAATGATAAATGGCCTGATTTCAAAATCAGGCAGATCTTATGACCTCAAAATTCCTGCTCCACACATTGTCCTTGGCAAGTTTGTCTACTGCTAAAGTATAGCGTATAATAGAAGCAATGTCAGGAAATTCCGCCCCAAAGATGAGTTAGAACTAGATCGTAGATACTCATAATGCCCTAGTCAGGAGTTCTCACTTTATACTGTACACAAAAAGGAAGCATGAAATTCCTTTAAACATACAGATGACAATATCCAATGTTCAGTTTAGAAAGTGCACTCCCCAAGCTGTAGAGCTAGCTCAGCGCTTAAAAAGGGAAGCCATCCGCAAGCCACTGTGGTAGTCCAGCAGAGTGATAATGGTCATCTAAACCAGGAAAGTAACTAAGGAAGATGAGAAGTAAGCAATGCTACTAACATCATACATGCAAAAGCAATCGGACCTCACCAACTTTATCCAGAAGATAGGTAAGCATGAGACATGAAACAGGCCCCACAGCATCGCATCAGGGCCCCGGAGAATGAAGAGACTGTTAACATACATCAAAAAAAGTGAGGGCAGCATAAATTTAATATCAAGCAGAAGGTGATGAGAAAGGTTATGAATGTTTCTATGAACTCTGTCCCTGTGGGACATATAAACTAGATCCTGAGTTTTTATGATGCTAAGCAATCTGCTTATTCACTCAAGCTGCTCAGTTTTGTGGAAATGCATCAGCAGGACAGTTTATGTGAAATATGTACAATGGCCATGCAAGAGTCTTAAAGATGATTACCTCTGCTAAAGTGCATATCCTTCTAGTCATCGTACTCCGACATTTGCAAGTCCAAGGACTGAGCTTGAGGTTCAGGAATCAGCAAACAGATTTGGCCAAGGGTCACTTCCCAGAGAAATGTCCCAAGATGCTATCACAGCACCTGTGATTTTCAATGCAACCATCCCAAGGATTCTTCTTCACAACAGCTGAAGTACATTAATTTTTCACACAGACTATTTAGAGAGCAAATGAGAGCAGAACCTATAACTTACCAATTGTTAACAGTCATTTTGTTTGGTTTCCATGGTGCTGGGAAATGAACCCAAGACCTGAGTGTTCCAGACAAGCCTCTGCCACCGAGGCAGAGCCCAGCCCCAGCAGGTTTTGAACAGCACATAATCATGTATTGTTCCTCCCTGTACTTTCAGGCCTTTATCCCTTCACAAATGGTATGAAAGGCTTCCTTCACATTTAAATTCAAAATATTTGAGTGAAGACTGCATTCTGAGATGGTTTGTTTGAAAATGAAATGTTAATCATTGAAGTTTTTATGTTTTATAACAGTTAAGACAAAGATTTGAATATGTAGGTAAAACCTCCAGGAACTGATAGGTGAGAAGCTTCAAAACAGTAGAATGGTCTCGAACAAAATCTACTTATTCTCTCATATATTCAGCTGGGAAAAGCAGTTAACCCCAGTGATCACAGGCTTACCACCACTGACACAAAACATGTGACATAAGTTAGCTTAAAAGAGGAAACATTTGTTTTGACTCCTGGCGTCAGTGGTTTCAGTACATGATCGGACATCTCCATGGCTTCCAGGCCTTTGGCGAAACATAAACATCATGGCAGCAGGCCACATAGAGGAAAGCTGCTTGCTTCATGGTGGCCAGGAGGTCCAGAGCAGGAGAAAAGCAGACAAAAAGGGACCAGGGACAAGATAGAACCTTCAAAGCGTATCCCAGTGAGTTACTTAATCCTACTGGGCCTCACCTCCTGTTTCCATCAACTCCCAGTAACACCATCAAATTATGACTTTATCAATCCATATTAATTCACTTGAAATCGGAGCCCTTGTGATCCAGTTGCTTCCTTAAAAGGCCATCAGTGACAGAGACTTCAACGCAACAAGCCTTTACAGAAACATATGGCACCCAAGCTACAACCTGTGGTGTCAAGCAGACACCACAGGTTTGACCTTCATCCGTCTCCCAGCATTATTGCAAAAGGCAAGTCACTTTATCCGACCTCAGTTTTCACATCTTTTAAGTGGGAGTGATATTGATCACAAGACACAATGTGAGTGAAATATATACTGTAACACCTGGCACAGAGTAGAGAGCCAGAGAGTAGTGAGCTTACTATTAGTTTAACTAACATTTATGGAGCACCTGTCATGAGTAAGGCAAAGCACAGCAGGCTGCAGAAAAACCAAGAGAACCTTGCTCTCCAAAGCCATGTCTTTAGAAATTTGAATGGGGATAAAGAAGTCCCAAGAGCCTTTATCCTTAATGAGGAAGACATTTTCATGCCAATCTGCTTTCTGTCCCCATCAACACTGCAAAACGTATCATTTCTCCAGGACGGAAATTCTTGACTTTTACACCATAACCACTACAATATGATTTAGGGGGAAAGATATTGTAGAAGAAATATAAAACATTAATGAATTATTCATCTCTTATTCTACTCCCAAGAAATAGCATGACATATTTCTAAGCTTTCAAAGGTAAGACTAAAGTCATCAGTAACTGCATGTTGAGAAATATCATTCCATGGACAATTACTGCAGCACTTGTGGAACAACTTTGAAGCCTAAATTGTTAAAATAATTGTGTGTGTCTCCAAATGAGGAAACTGGGTGCAAACAATTTCAAAACATGGTTACAAAACTGAGATTTGATTCTTCAAGAAAATATTTAAAGTGCTAGCTTCAACCTTGTCTTTCTGCCTCCATAAAAATATTCCAAGTCCTTCTTATACTTTACAGAACACACATCCAGATGAGTAAAATCTAAATTTCCAGATGCCTCAGCCCCATGCAAAAGAAATAATTTGTTTAAACAAATGTTTTCAAATAACCATGATTTTACTATTTTAGATGATATTTGAAATAAAATCAGTTTGATATAAATACCATAATAATTTCGTGGTTTCCAAATCTAATTTTCAGACAGCATTTATCCCAAATATGTAGAGAACAACAGTGATCCAGCATTGCATGGCACTTGATTTGCCAGTCACAGAGATGTGAGCTTTGGTAGTGGTGGTGTCCAGGTGTTAGATTTTAGTTTTTATATACTAGAATCCTATGCTATTTTCCAATCAAGCTATACTGCAGTCAGATGGTTGGAGGACTACTCCCCAAGGGCTCCTCATTAAAATAAATTATCTTTCTCCTAAGTCTATCCCAGTACATACAATTTCTAATTAATAGTTTCTTAGTTACATGGTAATGCTGGCTCCCATCAGAGAGGAATTCCAAATTGATCTGACAGAATCAGTTGCAAAATACAGTGGACTCCTAGAATGCATCCTCAGAATGGACTATGAAAAACAGACACCATAGCACCTTCTCCACTTCTAAAGGTTTGAAACTAGCAACACAGAGCCTGAAACTTTCCACTCTACTGGAGTAACGAGACAGGCTTATTTCATACATTAGACCATTTTCCCTAATTTTATAATGCAATTTAAGCCAGCCTCCAATTAGGCCATTTCAGCACTCATTACTAAAATTATACATTCCATGGTGAGGTTGACCGTAGATTAATTTTTCTGTGCTGTTTGCAGAACACCATTTTCTTTTGCACTTTCAAATGCCTTTTAGCCATAAATATAATAGTAATCTCTAGTGACACATTCAGCGATAACAACTATGTTCTCTCTCCAGAATTGTTTTTCTTCTAAGATGCTGGTTTTAATTAGCCCCACAAATTCAAAGGAGCAGCCAGGTCCCATTTATGCCAGCATGCAAGGCGCTGTAGTTTTACTCACAATCCTTAGTATTTTCTTTTACCGCTTTTGCCACAAAAGAGATCATGAGTGCTTTGGACTAAAATGTGTTCCATAAATATAGGTAATGAATTCTTACACTGAGTCTCTCTCCCTCTCTCTCTCTCTCTCTCTCTCTCTCTCTTTCTGTCTCTCTCTCCCTGTCTCTCTGTGTCTCCCCCGCCATTTAGGCCTCTATGATTAAGGCTGAGTGTGAAGCCCAGAGTTTTGCTTTGTCCTGCTTGCCTGCTATTGGGTGCTCTTGTCTTGTTTTCATATAGCCTTTTGAGAAATATAACTTTGAAATATTAAAAGCAATTTCCAAAGAACCAAGCACAAGTTTGCTGTCATCTATGTATATCTGTACTCTTTTTAATTACTTCTGCTCGTCCTCAGCATCACAGCCCACACAAAACTAACTCCAATTAACACAGGTATATGTGAGGTCATAAATGATTTCCAAATACATATATATGGAAAATGTTTACAAGGTTATTTTTGTGTGTCCTCTACTCCTTACAGAAGAAACAAAAACCTCACTTGACTTTGGGTAGGAGGAAATGTATGTAGTGACCCTACTTACACTGCTTTAATTCAGTTGCTTGGATACTATGTTACGCTAAGTTATGGGGAGTTGCACAAGACTAGTAAGTTACTTCTATACGATTAAAATGTATAATAAAACAAAAGTCATGGTACAGATACATGAGCAAGTTCAAAAAGAATATAATTTACATAGGCATTTAGCTAAATAAGTAGATGTAAGCAATCCACTTGGCAGGCTGGGCTTCCTGTAATGGTTAATATTAAAATAAAACTCATGGAGTACTGAAACAGGCCAAGGACAGAGTGGTAGTGCTATGGCAAACAGAAACACTGAAATGACACCCTGGATTTGGAAGTAGATTTTACAACCACGGACACTGATTAGGATCATTCCCAAAATATCAGTTTCTGATTTCTGGTGGTCTAGGGCTTATATGGGATAAGCAAGCAGGAAGTACAGAGGCAGAATGGCTCATCAATCAAGGATTGGTTTGTACAATGTGAACCATATCAACTTGCTATGAATCACAGTGACCAGCCATTTCTAAGAAACAAAAGTAACAGGAAGTGGAACTGGAAGAATTACCTGGGCAACTAACAAACTGAAATATACTAGCAAGGGAGAGGGCGGGCATCTTCTGCTACTATAGCAAAGAAGCAGCATAGCATTGAAACCTGGCATCATACTTTGCATGATAAATTAAAAGCAGAAAATAACCCTGGAGACAATTAATCATTCTGATTTGTTCTTAAATAAAGGTTACAAGTTGACATGCTACAGACACAAATCAAAGTCAGGGCAACTACATTTATTGAGGCATAAAACATGAATTTCTCAAAAGTTTACAAAAACAGCTTTTGTAAAAACTATCTCATTTTAACTCCTAACAACTTTTTCGGGAAAGAGAAGTGGTAGTAGTCAGTTCCTTGCAACAGATAATATTGCACATTATTCACTGTTAATTTAGGTATATTTAAGAGGTCCCAGAAGATATGCCAGCCAGCAATTGTTTACCTGAATAACACATAGACACGTTATGCATTAGAGGTCTTTGCTGACCAGGTTAGGGGCAGTAGGTACCTTCCAGATGTCAAAGAATAGAGTAACAATCAACCTCCCAAGCAGTGAATAAGTGTGCAAGACAGTGTAGACCCAGACCAGGACAAGCATTCTATTGGGAGGTCAGTGAAAATCATAAGAAATAGATAATTTTGAGTCTTCCAAGGGGTTGCGCCGCTTGGTACCCCACAGATATCGAACTAAGTTTTTGAGGCAGTGAACTGTAACAAAGCATAAAACCCAGCCAAGCCTGGTGGTACATGTTTACAATCCTAGTACTCTGGGAAGTTGAGGCAGGAGAATCACAAGTTTGAATCCAGTGTGGGCAATTTAGGCACACTACAAAAGAAAAAATCCAAAGTGTTGCCAATCGTAATGACATGATCTTACAAGAATACAAGAGCATAAGTTGGTGCAACCTATGGACAAGACAAAAAAGAAAGATCACATAATGCTTCCGACCTCCCATTCTCCCTATCCTTCCTCTTCAGTGAAATAGGAATAGGAAGTGGAGATAGAGGAGAGGGGTATTCTGGGACGAGAGTATCTTGAGTTTAGATCAGATCTTTGATTCTCTCTTCCTGGTAACTCTACAGGATAAATGGAACAGTTAAAAGTAACCATGACCTTAGATTGGAGCCTAGACTAAATCTATGGTGCCATAGGAGTTACACAGTCTCTTGGGACAGTTCAGAACCAGAATGTCATTGGTTTTATTGCTGAGAAGTTAGTTGAGTAGAACCTAGAGCTTTGTAAACAGGCTTGTCTATCCTGTGGAATAGGCATCAAATAAGAATCCACAGTTGCCAGGAAGACTGGGTGATGAGAGTAAGGTCGAATTCAGTTCACACACTGGATTCACTCACCAGAGGGAGAGGATTTTCTATGTGCAGCTCTGGGAAAGACCATATGCTCCCATCAAAGACAGCAACCTAAATATAATCATTCTCGAGATTCTCATAATGATTTTTTTTCAGAAATAGAAAAAATAATTCTAAGTTTTTTGTGGAACCACAAAAGATCCTGAATATCTAAACCAATCTTGGGCAAGAATAAAGATGAATGTGTTACAGCTTGTGATTTCAAAATATATTACAAGGTAACAGTAATTAAAGCTGTATGATGCGTAAAGACAGATTTATAAACCAGTGGAACAGAATGGTGAGTCCATAAATAAACCCATAAATAAAAAGCCAGACTATCTTCAAGAAATATTCCAACAATACACAATGGGGTAGGAACAGTTGTCTTAAAAAAATGTTTAAAAAAACTAGGTAATCGCCTGCAGGAAAATGAAATTGGAATCTTATCTTCCAACACACAGAAAAAATCGACTTAAAATAGAGATTTAAATACAAGTTCTGGAACTGTACCTCTCCTAGAAAAATACACAGTAGGAAAAACTTCATGACATTGGGCCGGATAGGCAATTATTTCTTCTGTATGAACCTGAAAGTAAGTACCACAAAATAACTACAAGCAACTATAACAAATGAAATAGCTTCTGCACAGCAAAGGAAACAATCAACAGAGTGAAGAGATAGCTTATGGAATGGAGAAAATATTTGCAAATCATGTATTTGATAATCAATTAATACTTCAGATATATAAGGAACTCTTACAGATTAATAGCAAAAAAAGCGAATAACTCGCTGAAAAGATGGCAGACCAGTAAGTAGCAGGATAGGGAACTTCTCTGAGAGAGACAGTTCAAATTCCAGAATAGAACACCCTGGAGAGGGAGATGGAATCTCTCAACCCAGGAAGAAAAGTGAAAAAAGCTGCTCGAATATGAGGTCCTGGGGCTACCCTTACAGAAGCTAAGATCAGTGAGCGTGGCACTCTAGCCGAGCCACCTGAGTTCCTGCCTGAGACTGACCTGACCGCCCAAACCATGCTGATGTGACTGGCTTGAGCGGCCCTGAGTGTGGAGCTGAACAGCCCTGCATGCAGCTCACCCAGAACCGGCCCTGCATACGACCCACCCAGAGGCAACATGAATTTGCTACAGCCGCGCTAAGGTCAGAGGTTGGGGAGCCCAGCAGTTCTCAGATACCTGCATCAACACGTGGTGAGTGATGGGAATAAGACCCTCCCAAGGGAAATGGACAACCAACTGGATGACATGTTGGATTTGGGCAGGACAGCCCTAACTCCATAAGGAAGTGGCTTCAGTTGGTTGCTCCCCTCGCCAAATGGATTGGTGGGATCTGCTTGGACTGGGCCGTGCCCCTGGGCAGGACCTAGTGGGTGGCTACAAATTAATTACCTGAGCACGGTGCACACTGACACAGTGAAGGCCTGAAAAAGTTGACTGACCCAGAAGGGAGGAGCCAGCTCACACTGCCCTTGCTTGAACCTCAATCTCTGATAGCGGACTGCAGAGGGCAGAAGCCACTAGCTCGCATGCTCCAGAAGAACCCTAACCAACAAGAAACGGGGCTGGGAATTACACTGTACACTTGTATGGAAGGAACCAAAAACATGACGAAAGGGAGAAATAAGAAAAAAAAACCCAGCCCCCAACCCTGAGAATATTGATCCAAGAGAGGTAAATACAAAAGAGATTGAGGGCAGCAAACATCCAACAGCAAACACAGCATCAGTGAACATAAAGAGAAATCTTCAGGACCTCGTAAGTGGGATCAAAACTGAAATATTAATTCAAATTAAACAAGAGATAAGTAGATCAATAAAAGAAAGGCTGGGCACCTCTCAAGAAGACACAGACAGAAGAGTGGAGGAACACAAAAGGAGAGAAACATTCGATGAAGAATATTTAAAAAACGTAGAATTCATGAAGCAGATTCAAAGAGATTATCAGGAAACTAAAGACTCCATAGAAAGCTGGCAAAACTGCTTGAAAGAAACCAAAGATAGACTAT
>PVJX010009923.1:0-59047 GCA_004027295.1 Dolichotis patagonum
ACAGCCTCTCCAACACTTGTTGTTGGTAGTGTTTTCTATCTTGGCCATTCTTTCTGGAGTGAGATGGAATCTCAGTGTGGTTTTAATTTGCATTTCTCTCATGACTAATGATGATGAACATTTTTTCATGTATTTATTTGCCATTCGTATTTCTTCATCTGAGAACTGTGTATTCATTTCAGATGCCCATTTTTGGATGACCATTACATTTCTAAAGTTTAGGGCAGCAGGCTGGTTGCTGGTTTGCTCGGTGCCCTAAGTTCCAACATGGCGCGGATCTCAGGAAATGCTATTGCTTCTTGCTTCTTGCCCTGGGGTGGCCGCAGCTTGCCAGACCACAACCACTTACCAGGCCGGCAGGCTGGTTGCTCATTTGCTCAGTACCCTAAGTTCCAACATGGCACGGATCTCAGGAAATGCTGTTGCTTCTTCCATGATATAAAATTTGCCTGTTGTAAACCCTGAGCACCAAAAGGGCAGAGCTGGCTCATACATTGCAACGCAGTGTCATCACTACACAAATTCTGTTCATGTCTGACTCGAAGCCCGAAGTCCAGGTCTTTAAAGCCATTACTTTTCTGAGACAAAGGAATCTGGTCTTGATTAAAATACATCACAGCATGCTGGGGATTTAGCTCAACGGCATAAGCGCCTGCCTTGCAAGCATGTGTTTGTGAGTTCCATCCTGGTACAGATTTTTAAAAAAAAGAAAGAAAGAAAAGAAAATACATCACAGCAGGGCACAGTGGCTCACACCTGTAATCCCAGCACTCAGGAAGCTGAGGCAGAAAGATTATTGTGAATTCGAGACCAGCATGGGCTACAAAGTGAACTCGAGACCAATGTGAACTGCATAGCGAGATCCTGTCTCAAAAAGACAATAAAATAAAGTAAAATATAATTCATCGCAGATGAAGGATGCCTTGTACCACCAAAACTCTTTTACGCCCATGCTACCTCTGAAGGTTCACAGGAGCCCCATTAAGCCGATATCTCATTTTCTCCCAAAAGGAAACTGAGTCACATGGAAATAAAGTACTACTGTTCCAGTCATATAACTTTTTGGTGACAGAGCAGGATACAGAATTCAGGCTTCCTTAAGGCCAGCGGGACCTGAGAAGCCTGTCCACTTCATCTGATGTGACTGGAGAATCTGGGTAGGAAGTGCCACATGTGGGAGAGGCAGGTGGTCTGTCCATAGATGCAGGGAACCTAGGCTATCTTGCAGGAAGGAGTATCTCATTTATTTATTAGTCCCAGGCAGTTAGGGTACTTGGTCACAAACTAGATAGTATAACATATGTTCAAGCTTTGTGAAATGTTTTCCACATGTCTCAAATTCCCTATAGGCCTTGTCTCACCCTACAACAAGGTGACTAACTTATTGCTGTTTTCCTGGAAATGTCTCAGTTTTAAAACTGAAATTCTCATACCCCAGGAACTCTCTCAGTCTTGAGAAGACCCAGAAGGTTGGTCCCCACATCTTGCACCAGTGATATGAGACAGGTATTGGAATTGTTCCCATCTTACAGATGAGGCAACTAAGGCTCAGAAAGAGAAAAATGACTGCCAAAGGTTGCACAAGTAATTAGTGACCAAGCCAAAATGCAAATAGTGTTTCTCTGACTCAGGAGCTTCTAACTCATTAACCCCCTCTATCAACCATGCCATCTAGTCAGACATCCAGAAAATGCCAGCAAGTTGAAGTCTCATGCATAGAGAGTAAGAGTTGGATCACAAATATGACTCAGCCATGAGAACGGGAAACAGGGCATCAGTCACCATGTACATTGGATCAATATTTCTCATCAGAGCTTAATTACCATTGTATCTCCATGAGGCTTTGGATCAGATAGTGGAACAACAAGCCTGACAGATGTTTTCCCCACTGAATTGACCAATGATTTGATTGTAACTCTGTCTGTACCCAGTGCCAAAACAACAGGCCAGTTAATCCAATTCCACTGGCCAATACAATGGAAACAAAAAATAAACAAAGCCAGCGATGACCCAGTTGAGGACTGAATCTGGCTGGTTATTTCACTAGCATGGGCAGTAAATTTGTTTGCGTAGACTTAGGCTGACCTACTTGAAATAACTAGTTGCCTAGTTGGCAAGGTCTACATGTGGCCCCTGTCTCCTCAATTTTAAAAGACTACATCAAATTAATGATGGGAGTTGTATATTTTCCATGTTATGTAATGATTGCCCTGTTAAACACTTGCTGGGAATCATTATTTTCAAAGGCCTCTGAGTTTCATTATGTAAGAGGTACTGGTTCCTGCCTTAGGAACAGATTAGGGCAAAAATGACATTTAAGATATTGCACAAGTTCTTAAACAAGTGGCTCTACAAATAAACAGTGATTTTTTAAAAGAAAGGGGAAAAACTTTATAAACCCAATAAAGATGTGACAGGGTCATGCAAGATAAAAAGAAGGTCAAAGCTGTGGTGAGCCACCTTCTGAGGCCTTCAGTACACTTAAATCCAGAACAATTCTTCACACAGAAGGAAGGGGCATAGTGTCAAAAATAACAACCAATGATTTGCCCCACTCCACTACCCCCACTAAATTGTTTGGATCTACTATAGAAAATAAGAAGGAGCCAGCAAAGGATTTCATCAAGAAGTTACGACCTGTCCATTCTTTCTCTGGCCCTATAAATAGCTCAGGCCAGGAACCTCGCCCAGTTCACCTGCCAAGAGGCAAGATATGGACCCCTCTGGGGGGTCAGCACTCTGATCACAGTAACTCTCCTATTAGACAATCTAACAGTGGGTAACATTTATTAAGCACATACTGTGTAACAGCCCTGTTTAAGCAACTTACACAGAATCTGTAGATTCTGTAACTGTGGATTCCAGTAACTTCAGATCAAAACATTCAGGAAAAAAATTACATCTGTACTGAATGTACGCAGGCTTTTGCTTTGTCATTATCCCCTAAACAATATAATCTAACAACTGCTTGCACGGCATTTACATTAGTTGTATTAGTTTATTTGTTTTGGTTTTTTTAGACAGGGTCTCCCTGTGCAGTACAGGCTGGCCTCAAACTTGCAGCAATCCTCCTGCTTCAGCCTTCCAAGTGCTGGAATTACAGGTGTGTATAATTTGTAGTGGGTTTTATAAACAATTTAAAGATTATCTACAGCACATGGGAGAATTGTGCAGGTTCTACACAAAAACTGCCCCATTTTAAATCACGGACTTCAGCATATGTGGGATTTGGTAACCTCAAGGGTCCTGGTACCAATTCTCCATAATACTGAGGAGGACTGCATGCATGATTTCACATGATTCTCAAAAAAAAAAAGCAAACAAATGACTTTGCAATAAATTCAATTATCAAGCCCTTATTAATCAAGGCACACAGAAGTAAAATATTTGCCCCCCCATCTTACACTGGAGGAGTTAGGATTTGAACCCAGAGGCCTGTTTCTAGGACAGAGGCAATGCTTTTGTCTGAGTACCTGTTCTCAACCTCTGGACTCTCCAGCCAGTCATACTGTACTCTGCCTCATGGTCATTGCCTCCACTCTCCTTATTTAGAGGGAACTCCAGAACTAAGACTGAGCTGAGGCTGAGCATACAAGGATGGCCACCGGAGGCAGATTTGTGGAGGGTTTTGGTTATAGGAGAGAGGTGATGTTTGTAAACAGAAAAAAAAAAAAAAAAACCTTGAGAATTTGCATATAAATCATTTCCAAAGAAGAGATAAACACAGAAATTAAGAAGAGAAAAGTAGATCAAAATGCTTCAGGTAGGAAATAAAAGAAAATCCAATTGAAGCTGGCTTAAAATAGTCTATTCTTAAAGAATAGATCTATGCCGGGTGTAGTGGCACACTCCTGTAATCCCAGCACTTGGGAGGCTGAGGCAGGGGATCATTGCAAATTCCAGACCAGCCTGGGCTACAAAGTGAGCCCAAGGTCAGCCTGAACTGCAGAGTGAGATCCTGTCTCCAAAAGACAAAAAAACAAAAGAATAGATCTATGGCAAATGATGGGGAGTACCTCACATTCACTTGATCTGGGGCATCACGATGTCATCAATAACTTGAGGTCCACTGTGTCAGTTTCATCCTTAAGTAGGCTCTCCCTGTGTCTATAGGATGACTGTCACTAGCATTCATTAGAGACGGAGGGTCTGGCAACCTGGGACCCCCTCAAAGCAGTAGAAAAGTTTGTTTCTTCTCAGAAGGCATCTCTTCATTCTGTCTGGGGTCAGTGTAAGGCTCAAAGGACATTAGGTGAAATGGTTGCTGGAGGCGTTGTGGTGATGGGAGCGATCAGGACACTGCATCTTCATCCACACATCTTCATTTTACAGAGGTCATAGTGGCTTGAAACTGGTCATGCACTACCCAAAAGTAGTGTTTTGGGTAGCAAACATGATTAAGGAAATCATACAATCTTCTAAAAGGACTGTTTAATGGTTCATATGAAGCACCCCTAAGGGCTTTCAGAAATAACCAGAAACATTGGGGACCCCAAAATCCTACATTGTGTGAACTGGGGTAAAAGGTCTATGAGCAATGAACATGTGTGCCTGACTGGCATATGCGGAACGCTCTGGGGGGAACTAGGTGACATGTGCCTAATGTGACCTTTTGGAACCACTTGTGCTTGTACCACACTCACCATCTTCTCCCAGACATGCCTGACCCATCTGGCTCTTCACAGTGAGTAAGAGACACCCTTTAGCTGGCACAATCTGTTCCAGATGGTCAATTATCTTTGCTTCCTGTTGGGAGAGGCTCAGACACCAATCAACTGAATTTATTCATTAACTCGCACAGCTCAAATGGTATAAAAGGATATTGGCTTAAGTAATCAAGTTTCCAGTCTGGCTCCAATCATTTCAATAGCCCCATTTCTTCTTCTTTTAGCCTCATCGTCTTCTGCTGAACTCTACCAAGATAGTTTTGATTAAGGAAATGCGAAGTCCAGAAAATAACCACTCAGTCACAGCCAGTCAACAAACCAAAAGGACCTTAACATCAAATATTGGTGGGTGTGAGCCACCTGCACAGGCAAGAAATTCATGCTCACATCTGATGATGGCTTATGGCAGAGATCCACCCTGGAAGGACCCTCAACAAAAATTCCCTTTCTGATCACACTTTATTTGGGGTCTTCTGAGCTCTTTCCTCTATGGAGAATCAACTTTAATCTTCCAAGTAGATTCTTGCCAAGTTCAAATCTGTAAAAGCCGTGTTAGTCTTGCATGATGGTATGGCTGGACAAGGAATGTACTGCTGGATATGCTGCCTCTGGCTTTTGAGAGTTTGGAGAAGTAGTAATTATAAGGACAGTGGAAGACAGTTGTTGCCAGAGACTATTGATGTCATCGAGAATGGCAATGAATGATTGACAGTAATAATCATCACAGGTCTCCTTTGGAAAAAATAGAGAACCTCCTATTTCCTGCAGGCAAGGTCAGAATAAGTTAAGGACTGAGCCCAAAATATCATATGGACAGCAAAACTCCAGGAAAGGCAGAATTCTTGGTGCTACAATTCTAAAGTCAACACTCTGACTGGGGAGGTATAGAACCTTTAATCTTAGAATAAGAGACGTCTGCATATAGCTGAAAATCTTAACTCCCTAGAGTCCCCTGAAAGTTTGGGGCCTCAAAAAGTGGCATATTCCTCTCTGGTAGAGGTTACAATTCTGCCCTTGCTTGAAAATGATGCAGAGGCTCTGCCTTGCAAGACAACACACTGCTTAAGAATCACCCTTTTGGCTACCATTACCCCTTCTGGCTGCCAGACAGAGGAAGAGCATATGACACAATATATTCTTGTCAGAGAGGTGTTAGAACTGCTGAGAGTAGAAAGAAACCATCCTCTGAAGAAACTTCAGGACCAAGATGGCATGCAGCAGCAGGATAAAGGGGCATACTCTCCTATGATACAAAATTTAACACAGGATCCAGAAAGACAGAACTTAATATCCTGCTTGATGGCTTTTGGAGTAACTGACATTAAATGAAAGAGAAATGCCAGACCTACTGACACAGATGATTGAAGAAGGAATCAAATGACTTAGGGACATGAGTGTGCTAAAGTATTATCCTCCAGCTGCATTCTCCCACTCTGTTCCTCAGGTGGATCCAGAGTGGGCTCCATGTAGTGATGCAATAAATATGTGCTGTGAGAGGGATGTAGGCATTGCTGAAGTTCAGGAACAGGATCTCTGATGGCACCTAGGTCACAAAATAATTAAGGTAGGTAGTAGTGTTTGACCACCTGGAGCAAGGCCAGTAGCAAGATGGAATGGTACCAAGGAGGCTGGCCCACAAACATCTATAAAAATGGTGAAGAGAACACAATGCTCTGAGGGCAAAATGGAAGGAAGCTATAAAGGAATCATTTCTCAAACTATACAATTAAAATAAAATAGGGATATTCTCAGTTAAAATAAAAGAGGGATGGTTCTCAATTAAAATAAAATAGGGATGGTTCTGAAGTTCTCAAAGTTCCGGGGGGTGGGGGAGAATGTCACAAGAGGATGGAGAAATAAAGTTAAGAGACAATATACAGAAAGCTGAGGTCAGGTGGAGCCCTGCAGTGCTCAACCACTGCAGTGTGCTTATTTATACATTTAGAAAGTTGATGTCAGCTGAAATCCCTTTGCCTAACAACTAGCTCACCCTTCATACTCCTTATTCTAAGGGCTGGAACACCTATTCACCTGGGGATTTCATGCCCTTAGGGCATTCCTTGGGTGTGCCATGCTCTTGGCTTCATCACTAGCTCAGCAGCCCCTGACATCTCCCCCTTTTCTGTTTCTTTGGTCACAATCAATGGTTATTCACTTGAATTTGGAGGAGCTGTGTTTGGAGGACTCTGCAGACAATTTTCTTCCTTGTGGTTATATTTTTCTGCTGGATGTTTAAGACCAAGCCAAAGTGAGACCTGAATTAATTAAAATTAATTTCTTGCTATCTCTCAAGGTCAGTTAAGTCTCCACCGGAATTACCTTGGAACCATGCACAGAACCTCTTAGTACTTCCGTCAGTGTTAGGCATCTGGATAAGTCACAGCCATTACTTGACCAAGTTGCTTTCTGTGAAAGCTTGGAAGATTTTTCTCTCCTATTGACTCTCCTTAGGCACACTGAAATCGTAGATCACTTTCCTCTGCAGTCCCACACTCTCTTTAGTCAGAAGACCAGGGATTCCCTAAGTTATAGGATGTCACAGCAGAGATCCTCTTATATCCTGGGCCCTCTCTGACCTCGAAGGGCTGGGGCCAAAATATTAGTTATCCTCTTTGCCTGTCTATTTTTCTAGATTTTTGTTCTCCAACCCTCAGTTGTTAAACATCCAGAAGAGAAGGTTAATGACATTATATTGTAATGGGTGCAGTAAGCTTAATATTATACAAAATAGAACCATTTTTTTTCTACCAATCATGGATGTCCTAATATTTAAATCCCTATAGAATATTAACAGATAACAGTTACATGTTTTACACATAATACTGTAGTATGACAATCACAATCACATTTTGTCATACACTTAAATTTTCATTTTGACATATTGTAACTTTTTAATCACTAATATCTATCTAACACATAAGAAGATTTTAACCTAACTTAATGTCCTTTAATTGAATATAGATTCTATAAGTTTTGTTAGTCTAGAAAACTTAATCCTTCAATGAATGAGCAATATAAACATATTACAATAATATATTTTAATAACATTTATTGGAGTGTCTCCTGTAAGGCTATGAAGATCACTGGGGCTTCCTATTAATGAACAAAGGCTAGGATAAATTTTCCCAGGCAGCTGCTCCTTTATTCATCAAAGGGAACCTTAGCCAAAAATTCTCTAAGCCTGATTGTTTCCTCTGTTTACCTTAATGAATTTCTAATGACCTCTGAAAAAAACCATTTTGATATCAAATTGACCAGCCAACCACTCAGGGGAAAGCTTGCCTTTAAACCTATAACCCAAATTAAATTTTGAACAAATGATCTAAAAATGCAAAAGAAAAAGAAGAAAAAATTGTTGAGCTCAAATAAAAATAGCTGTTCATGAATATGACAAAGAAACCAGTACACAGCTTAACAGATTAAACAAACATATTACAAAATCTGAGTGCACTCAAATACATTTTTTATCAGATTGAATTATAGTTACTTTTTTACAATCTCAGGAATTTACAACTATAAGTAGACTAGTCAGATTTTTTTGTAGGTCAATTAGCAGAGATCTCCTATAAGAAAATTTGAAAGGAACAAAATATTTTATCTACAATCCATATATATTTTTGTATTTTATTTTGTCTTAAGAGTAGTAGTAACTTTCATGTCCCTTTCTTTCACATAGCTTTTGGCTCAGTTATCTCTATATACTCTGTCACTTACTCAGACCTCTGATTTTCATTTTTGGTTAACATTTCCTGGGCATCCTAGATCAATTTTTTTAATTGGCCTCAGGTCAGGTCTAGCCCCATCCTTGTCTGTCGGTTAGGCATGGTCTCTGAGGCACCACTATCATAGGACTGAAAAGTGGAATCAATTCTTTCTCTGAATCTGGGCCCATTGTACAGTTGGACAGCATGCTCTGGCACCCAGAGAGACCACTCAGTGTTCTCTGGCAAAACAAAAGCATACCCTCTACCCCAAATGAGTACTGGGCTGGGTCCCTTCCATTGAATCCTTCCTACCTTTTATTCCTTTATCTGATTGAATTGTCTTTCTGCTGCTATAGTTTTATCCCTAGTAGGATTTATATCTGTTGTTTTTGAGAACCAACTTGCCTCAAGTTTAACACCTGATAAAATCAATACATATTTCTCTCATTTGTTTCTTATGAGTCTTTTTTACTTCTCTTTTTGACTCTAGTGAGCCCGTTTTTCTCCTTGGCTTCTCTTGCCCCAAGTTTTACACCTGATGATATCAATATCAATACACCTCTGTGATCGATATTAATGCTATCAATGCATTTCTCCCCCTTTTGTGCACACAGTGAGAAGTATCCTCACACTGACTATTTTGTCTTATCCCAGTTCCATGTCCAGGCACTCATATGCCATGTCCTGCACAGCTTTCAAAGTTGTAGGGGAGGATGGAGAAAGGATTTGGGGGGCGGGTACTGGGGATAGAACTCACAACTTCGCATGTGCCAGGCAGGTGCTTGTGCTGCTGATTGTTGCCAGGCAGGGTTGTTGAGCTCAAATAACATGGTCTCTGAGGCACCACTATCATAGGACTGAAAAGTGGCTGGTCAATTTGATATCAAAATGGTTTTTTTCAGAGGTCATTAGAAATTCATTAAGGTAAACAGAGGAAACAATCAGGCTTAGAGAATTTTTGGCTAAGGTTCCCTTTGATGAATAAAGGAGCAGCTGCCTGGGAAAGTTTATCCCCAACCCTAAAAGTCCCAGACCCCTGTACAGAGTCATGCACAGAGCCCACCCCCCTTTTATTTTTTTGGTACTAGGGATCGAACTCATGATCCCCACACTTACCAGGCAAGCACTTGAGCCACTAAGTTAAACCCTCGGCCCAGTGAGAGGATCTTTTTAAGACATACTATACATAGAGCTGAGGTCAGGTGGAACCCTCTCTCCGGATGAAAAACAAAGAACTGCTCATCCACTGCACTGCATTTATTTCTGTATTTAGAAATCTGATATCAGGCAAAACTCCTTTGTCTAACAACTAGCTCACCTCTCACACTTCGCATTCTCAGGGCTGAAACATTCATTGGCCTGGGAGTCTCCATGCTGTCAGGGCATTCCTTAGGTGCTCCATGCTTTTGGCTGGATCACTGGCTCAGTGGCCCCTGACAGGAAACTGAGGGCAGGTACCTCAACAAACATCATGACCCCTTGCTGAAAACTGTCATCCGAAAGAAAGTCAAGGTCCTCTTGAGAGGAACTCTGGAACATCACGTGAACATGTACAATAATATTCCCCTTGATCATTCCCCTCTAAGGGATCTTGAGCCAGGTAAAATATCCAGAAAGGTCAAGGACTATTGGGTACCCAGTCCGAACTGCAGCAGCAACAAGACCCCTGCTAGACTGAGGATGGGAGGGAACCAGGAAGTAAATGGAGGAGTTCCTCTCTATGGGCACACCTACTGGTCACTTCCCTGATTATCAAATGTGTAACTGGAATGAACATCTATTGTAGTTAGGAGAATCCCACAGTGGTTCCTTGACAAGTAAAAACATCTTAGTAGAGAAAGCCAAGCAGAAGAGTTTAAAGCTCTCCCCGTCTCTCATTCAAGATATTAAATTAAAAACAATATCATCCCAAGAACAATGACACAGATGAATGCCACCTAAAGATGCAAGAATGGTGGTCATATTGTATCCCCATGTAATTCATCCATCTGCATCCTCCAAAACCCAATGGCTTCTAGAGGCTAATAGTATACCAGCAGGGATGCTAGCTGAAGGTGAGGTTAGGAGAATGGTAAGTAAAATTTGTATGGACAAAAGGAGCTGCAGATGCAGTTCACAACTCCATTAAGTTTCAACTTGCCCAGTGCAATGGATTAAAAACTGATGGTGAACTTAAACACCAGCTGAACTGAATCAGTGTGGTGCTGAGTGTAGATCACCCACTTGAGGACTGTTGCCAGCATAAAAAGGGGACCTGGGGAGAAAGAGTAGCATTGTGGGTTCTCCTAAGCATTGCTGTTGTTTGGAGCTGTTGGTTCTTTTGGAGCTGTTGGTTGTCCTGGAGGAGCTTGTCATGCTGGCTTCCTTGATATGAACTCAGCTACATCGGAGGAGCTCAGGACCTTGTGGCTGAGAATGGCTGCGGAGGAGCCATTCCTGCAGAGGAGCTCTTGGAGGAGCTCTGGTCTTTTCTTTGAGCATTGCTTCCTGGCTCTGGAGGGGAAGATGTGTGCTGTTCAATCTCCAGGAGAAGCATGTCACACTGGCTTCCTGACATGAACTTGGCTGTTCTCATCATTGGAGAAGCTCGGGACCTCACTGTCGCTGAGGATGGTTGTAGTGCTTTTTAGGAGAACCCTTGTTCTTATTTTGAACGTTGCTTCTTGGCTCAAGTGCAGAAATCCTTTAACACACTGGCACAGACTTTCTAGCTTCCACCACTGACCTTTGGGCCTTCCCAGCGCAAATCCGTGAAACAGACTTGCATGAGTCATTTTCATGGGCTCTAGGTCTTCAGTTGAACTCATGCAGGTTATTGCCATGGGATCCAGGCCATCAACTAGATTTTCTCTGTCTTTAGTGTGTGGAAAGATTTCCTGCACTTTCTTTGTATTTGACTCTTGGGGTGACTATCACAAATAATCCTATATGTTATGAGTCCAGTAGAGTCCTATAATCATTCTACTTACAACCCCTGACTACAACGCCCAGGAAAAGAGACCAAAAAAATCCTAGAATAACTGATTCCAAATGGTGTAAACTTGCTAAATGAAACAAATGAACCAAGAAATGGAACTTGGTGGATGTTAATAGAGTACCAGGATCCACCATTATCACTCATCTCCAGGCACTGTGAGTGTTCCTTGCAGATGGCATGGCTAAGGCTTTCCTCCATAACTCTGCCCCCATCCCAGTGGCATCCTATCATTGGGTCATTATGGAGATTCAAAGACCCAGCCTCTTGCCTCAACCCCAGATGATTCTGAAGGACCATCTCAGTTGAGTTCCAACATGTTTGCTGAGGCCTCCATTACCACAACATAGAGCCTAGGCTTCTACCTCATCCCAGTCTGCCTCCCTTATTCCCTCACAAACAGGTCCGCAGGAACCCCTCAGGTGCACATCTTCATCTCAGAGCCTGCTTCCTAGACAAAGCAGCCCGAGGCCAGGAAATGCCTCCAAGCAAATCCCAAGTTCATCTGATGTACAGGAGACAAAAGGCTGAAAACTGAGAACACTGAGATGAATGAACAATGGAAAGGCATTTCCCATGAAAGAAAGAAAGAGAATGTGGCTTCTGTTGAAGACCTGTCATGGCCAACCTTTGTGTGAGGTGACACACGTGTTTAAAAGATCTCATTGGAGCCTCATAACTCCCTCCTGCCTATGGGCTAGCTGTGATTAAATTCAGTCTACAGAAAGAAAAGCTCAGGTTCAGAGAAAATTGGCAGCTAAGCGAGATAAGGTCAAATCAAGAACTCAAAACAATAAGCTCCTAAGTTGAATATTCTTTCTGCTATATCATGGCCTGTACAAAAAAAAAATCCATCCAGCATGAAGGTAAAAACACAATGGTTAAGACACTGACAGAATAATCTGTGGAAGTTTAGACAGAAAAAAAAGCCAATAAGGAGCCTAAATTCAATATCGATATTTTTCTCACCTTCTAAAATGGTCTACACCACCACCAACACTATTTCTCACACCATCCAATTAAAAGAAATCAAGACAGGTTAATCAGGAAAGCAAGGAAAAAATTAGGATTCATCTCAGGCACAGACTTTAAGGAGTCAATAAACTGAGAAACCAAGAAAAAATTGTATTTTAATGCAATATTTTTAAAAATAAAAAGTAATCCCAGAGTCTACATGGTGATCAGGATTTCCCATATAGACAGGATATGACACAACAATTCCATGACACCTGCTCATTCTGGCTTGACCCACACCATCAAGATATACCTGAATAGAACCCACTGGACCCTGTGGACAGAATGGCCACTTACCACTTACCAGGGTATTCTCCATTTACTGAGTAACAACATGAAGAAGCAATCAAAATGAATGATGGAGAGATGACTTTTGGAAAGACCAGGGTTTGGGACCCAAACCCAAGCCTCAGCACTAAGTGTGAGGCATCACAGACCTATGGCTTCACCTGTGCAGTCAGGATGACACTACAGCTTGGGTGGCCTTTATCTGAAATGCTGGGACAAGAACCATTTCAAATTTTTAATTTTTTTTGATTATCTGTGTATACCAAATGATATATTTCTGAGAGAGGATCCAAGTCTAATCATGAAATTAATGTGTCACATGTACAGATTACACACAAAGCCTGAAGGAGGTTTTTATATATTATATTTTCATTGCACCTGCATTTTGATTGCAACCAGTCACATTAGGCAGTTGTGGCATTTTCCACTTTTGGTGTCTGTCAGTGCTCAAAGTGTTTTGATTTTGGAACATTTCCAATTTCAGATTTGGGGGTTAGGGATGTCCAACCGCCCCCTACCCAGGTTACCCAAGGTTTGGGCTGGTCTGAGGAAATGAGGCATGCTGAGCACAGACTAGCGCAGGGTGGCTGTGCACAGGCGTGGTCATGCATGGCTCATCCCCCAAAGCCCTTCCCTTCCTTCTCAATTCCTGCCAGACAAAAGTTGAGTTGTCCAGTCTGGGAACTAGCATCCACCAGACTGGAACAGACAGACCCCAGTCTCTCCCTGTCAGTCAGCACCATTTGCGGACAATGCATAGAGAGAACCAAGACACATCAGCAAGCAAGCCCAGTCTGGGAATCAGCACCATGTGCGGGTTGCTGCCAGACTGGAACTGACAGACCCCAGCCTCTTGTGGTGCATGGGCTGGCAAATAAAAAGTGCCAACTCCCACCCCTACCCCTCGATAAGCAACAGGTTTATCCAGAGAAACACAGGCTGTGATGATAACTACGGAGGTGAAATGCAATTGGATGCCTGTGGTGCTTTGGTGTTTCACTAACACTGCAGGTCTATGGCCAGTGATCTGATCATAGGTTCAGAGGATAGTAGTACATAGTGTGACATCTAGAAGGGACTCTCCTTCTGAAGGTTGCAGTCATTGTTGATTCCCTACAGACTTATTTTGAAGTCCTATATTGTTTCCATTGTTTTGTTGGGTTGGATTTTATTCTCTTTTGTTTTGTTTGATTATGTCAAATCTAGTGGCAGGAGCAGCTATTTCAAAGATAGCAAGATATATTATGATAGCAATTTTGTATTTACTATAGGCATGTTTTGAAGTTCTTTATTGCATTCATTGTTTTGTTTTTATTGTTTCTATTCTGTTCTGTTCTGTTTGATTTTTACTATGTCCAAAGTTATCTGCAGCTATTTTGAAGACATCAGAAGGCATTATGGTAACTACTGTTGATTTCATGTTTTGAAGTCCTGTATCTTTTACAAAAAAAATGTCTAGTTGTCTTCTTTCTTAGAAAGTCTGTCCAAGAACACAGTGAACAATCAATAAAAATTCAGACTGTCCTGAAGAAAGAGGGTCTCCTCAAGGGGATGCATGTATTAATCAGGAAAGCTTAGGAAGTCAGATTTGGTTTTCCTTTCCCTAATCGTGGCTATTTGAGAAGCTGGTGCGCAGTGTGCACACACCCCTTCCTCTCAGAGCACCTCTGGGGGCTCCTCACCCTCCCCAGAGTCCTGCTCTGCAGGCACCAAAACAACAAATGTCCCTCCACTCATGCACATTTGCACATGAGCCCAACTCAGCTGCTTCTAAGATTACCCAGAAAGCTCACTGGTGCCAGTTCTCTTGATTCCAGGCTTCAGTGGGAGCAGGAGCTGAAAATTGGCCTCTTGAAGCACTCTTGGCTGAACTGAGTAAGTTCATGAAAAGAAAAAAAAATGTGGAATGACAGCTCCAAAAACCCACTGAGCTTCAGTTTTGGCATGCCTTCAGGTCTTTTCCAAAGTAGAGTCACCTTCTTTTTAGGGTAAGACATCTGTGTGGTGTCCGTGTAGTGTCATGAGGTATACAGAGATATGATATCAAAAGAAGCCAGACTTAATCCTAATTCAGCCTCTGTGTGGCTTTAAGATGTCCACAGAGCCTCTCAGAACCTCAGCTGCTACATCTGCAAAGTGCATCTACTGAGTGATCCTCCATGGATCAGAGAGACAGTGAGGGACCTGGCCACTCAGAGTCCCTGTGCCACAATCAGATTGGCCTTCACAGAACCACAGCTTGTCAGAGTTAGAAAGAGCCAGAGAGTATGCTGTTCAAATTTTAGCTGAATATTCAATGCTTACAACCCCCAAGGCTTCTGTCTTATGGCTGACCTCATCCAAAAAGGGTAGAGAGGTTTCAAGAAATAAAATCAAGATAATATTTTATAAAAAGAAAAACATTTGAAGGTGTATTCACCCCACCCAGTCTGAGATTTCACCGTCATCAAGGCTGTTGGGTGGGACTGATATATGGACCATGACAGGGGAGTGGGGTGGAGGGGGAAGAGAGGCTAGTCGCTGGCAGTCATGCAGGAATCCATGACCTCCTCCACATGTCCCCTGAGTCCAGTGCAGGGGTATAACTCAGAGACTGCATCTGCAAGAGGGCCTGGAAACGCTTCCAAAGGGAAGAACACAGCAGAGGCAGTAGCTCTTTAAATCACTTTAGGAACAGCTCATTCTCAAGTAACACATAACTAATGAATTAAGAGAACTTACTGGTTTCTGCAACTGAGAAGTCTAGAGGCATGGTGGGTTTCAGCAAGGCTTAGTGACTCGGTAGAGACTTCCATCTCTACACTCTGATTTCTGCCTTTCCTCTTGGCCACAAAACGGTTGCCAGTAGCAATGAGGGCTTTCTAGTCCAGTGGGGGGAAAAAGTGAACTCCTCCAAGATAGCATCTGTGAAAGAGCAACAACAAAAACCGGCTTTCTTCTCAGAAATTCCCAAAAAATTCTTCTCCAGGACACTTGCCCATCATTGAGGCCAGGGCATAGAGCTGTAAGCACAAACGCAGGCCAACCAGGCTCTGCTTCCCGGAGCCAGGACTTGGGACAATTTCCTTCTGAAGCAAGAAGACAAAGTGGCTGAATGAAAACTGGGGTGCTGATGTCAAGACACAGGGGAGGGCTGGGGATTTAGCTCAGTGGCATAAGCGTCTGCCTGGCAAGCGCGAGGTCGAGAGTTCAATCCCCAGTACCAAAAAAAAAGACACAGGGGAGCAGACACTGCATCTGAGTAGATGCAAGAAGACACCATCAGCACTTTGTCCATCCTAAATACAGCTCCTCTCAAATTCTCCTATTCCACCCACTGCTTTCCAGTCTCATGAAGGTAGACAAGTAGATCTCACAAATTCATCTCTTTCTAGGGTACAAGTGGCTCTTTGATTGACAGTGCCTTCATGGAAGGGGCCCAGGGCTGCCCAATACCTTTAACTCACTGGTTTTAAAACTTTCTTCCAATGAGCCCTTTTTCCATAAAGTGGTCTCAAGTACTGTTGTAACTCAGCTGAAGGGGGCTATTTGGGAATAGAGGAAACCAAACAGATTGGGCTCTGGACCCCTATTTTCCACTTGAGGCTCAAACAGCGACCCTTGTTACCACCTTAAAACTGCCCTCTCCTACTCACTCATTTTTCACAGCCTTGACCCTGGACTTTGACCACCATTCTGCATCCTATGCCAACACAAATCTTCCCAGCCTCTGCCTTCAAGAGTTCACTTTCTGCTTGGGGGTGATCTCAGTCAACAGATTACTTCCTTGAGGTTGTTTCTGTCATGCCCTGAGCTGTCCCCAGACCTTCTTTCTTTATCACAGTGGCACTACCACACGCAGCTGGTCAGCTCTGCCACTGAGCCAACTGGGAACTCTCCAGTGTCAGCCACTTTCTACCTGAGTGACCTTTGGGAGATCACGTCACCTCTCTCGGTCTGTTTCTTTCTGGGTAACTTGCCAGAACGAGCCAGAGTTTAGACCAACAAAATGCTGTTTATTGCCTATTGGGCCATCAGTTGACTGTTATATTTGCAGAATTTATTTAGTATCAATAATGGCTGGAACTCCTTTGACCTGTTCAACATTAATGTGAACAGTATCCAGGCTCCATTTAGAAAAGGAAGGGCTCTATATAAAGGGAATTGGAGGCCCCTAAACACAACACTTGCACTAAGTGGGCCATGAGTGGCCCCAGGCTGATTCCCCAGAGCTCCATAACTTTCTAAAGCCTCTGCATATAGAATGCTCAGAGCTAAGTCCCTACCCCAAAGCTGGGCCTGCTTTACAAATAGCATTCCAGCCCTGCAGAACTGCTTTCTATCGTTTCTGGGGAATGGAACTTTAAAAGCTGAGTAAGATGTGCAGATCTATGCCTTGCTATTGCTGCTCCATCCCTCCTGCCTTTAAATGCTCAAATGCTAGGCTCATACAAAGTCCTGCTAATGAGAAGAAAGCTGCATGGAGGAAAGGTATCCATTCACTTGCTTACTCATTCATTCATTTTCCCAAACTTGTTGGCGCCTACTCTATGCAACCTGCTGTATGCCTGGAGTAGAGGCAGAGTGCACAGCAAACTACATGATGGTGTCACCAAGTCATGCCTTTCATGACCAGCACAAGGTTGAGGGAAACCAGAGGAGCTACTTTAGAAACAGGAACCCTGGGAAAATGCAGAACAACCCTCGCCAAGGTCAAGGCCAGTACTCTCTACTGAGAGAGACAGACAGACAGAGAGAGAGAGAAAGAGAGAGAGAGAGAGAGCATAAGAAAGAACCAGGAGCCAAGAGGACCTCAGAATCCACTTTACCCACCCATAGGCATGGAAAGAAAAGTAAGAATGTGTCGCTGATCTTTCAAACTAGTCTTAGGAATGATGTGATGTGGTTGACCAAATGGGTGGGGAAAAAAAGAATATTCTGGGTCCATGGACCATGTGTAAATTATGGAGCATGACAGATCTTGGCACATCCAAGGGACACGAGTGGTCACTTGTGGCTATAGAGAGGTTTCCAGAAGGACAGAGTAAAGCAGGCAAGGTTTGTGGAGCCAGGTGGCAGGGGATCTGGACTTTGGGTATAGCCACACGTCTTAGATTGAGCCATGGGTGCTAGCAGATATAAGGAGAGCAAAGGATAGAGCATGCTTCCAAGGTAAGGACCCACCTCTCACACACCTGCACTTAGCCATGAGAAAAACATGCATTAAGCAACCACTGTTCCATGAGGTGGAGGGACATGCGGGACTCAGCCCACAGCCTGGAGTCCAACCCAGTGAGCCCAGCCAGATCAGCCACATCATAGCCAAACAATATATGAATAAGCAAGATAGCAAATGTTTGTCATAGTATGCCACTGCTATTTGGTTAGTTATTTCACACAGCAAATGCTAACTAATTCAGCCTCAGATGCCTAGGATAGACATTTGAAAAGTATCCTAGAAACAAAAGAAAACTATTCAAGAGTTTTATGTAGACAGTCCTCTCACAACCTTCCCAGTTGACATCTGAGCCATGAAATTCACTCTCTATCCAGGCACTGGAAGAGTGTTAGGCATGTGGAACATACACATGAGATCCTTGCTGGTGGACTGACAGAATCATGTGCCTTCACTCAAGATACTTTCTCTATCTTTAAAAATATATATATCACACCTCAGCCACCTAATGGATACCTTTTCCTGTCTCAAGCACACTGTCCCAAACCTTCACAGAACTTTTCACAAGCTGAATTAGGAGCACCAACAGATACTACATAAGGAACTTAGCTTCTCACCTATTAGATGTAAGTTTCTTAAGAGTAGGGACAAGCTCTCTTTTCTCTTAGCCCCTATGCCTAGGACAGTGCCTGGTATAGAGGAGATGCTGGTGAATGAATGGGTGCATGAATGTCCCAGAGCTCTTAGCATAAAGCTAGCCAAGTGGCCCTCATGTCACAAATACTTGGTTGCCTGGCCACAAATATTTGTCCTAATTAGTTCTCAAGCCTGTTGTTTCTTTCTTCTTTCATTAAGAATCACAAACTCCCTCCTGGTGCTATTCAGTCTCTGCCACAGTAACCTCTTTATTCCATTCTAATAATACCTAGACTATGGACAGAGTGACATAAAGGAAACACGTGAGTCCAAACATCTATGGTAGGAAAAATACAGGTGACATATAAAGAACTCCAGCAGCTTTTCTGAAGACTTCAGGCTTAGACCTTACAAATCACAGGCACCTGTCCCGTGTGGACTGGCCCAGCCATGCTGCAGCAGCTGCCCATCTCACAGAGGCCTGTGACATAAGGGCTTGTTGATGCAGGGTATTTATACAGAATTTCCCACATCCATCTTGCTTTAAAAAGGGAGGTGATGTCATTAAGCAGTGAAACAAGTATCATCTGTAGAAAACCCTAAGCAGGGATGGAGTCAGTTTGTTTATTTATTCAAGGGTGTATAGATTGTAAGATGAACACTGACACTAACAACAAAGACCAGGAGTTGTAAAAGTGTCCATGCCCTCTGGTCCAGAAACCATTCCCCTTCTAGGAATCATTCTCAATCAAACCATCTGGGAGGGGCATAGGAAGGTGCACAAATATTCATGTTCACAGTTCATTTCCTGGAATAGTATCTAGAAAAGGAACAAAATACAAACAATTTCTCCTCAATATAGCTGGGAAGTGGTTAAGCGAACTAGATGACACGATATTTTGTGGCCATTAAAAGCCATCACCTAAGTCCTTTCCCTATTTTCCTTCCCAAAGAATCCAGTATAAAAGCCACTGGATGTGGCTGAGCAAGGGCATCTATAGAAGGTGGGGGTAGGATTCCAGAGCCCAACGGGGTGCTAAGCCCGTCTACACAGGGCAGTGGCTGAAGGAAGGTGTTGAATAGGGATGCTAAAGCATGAGAGCCATGCAGAGGGTGACCTGGCACAGGATGTCTCAGCAGGCAAGGTGACAAGCATGGGCTGTATTCATGGTAGGCAGCATGGGGATTCAGAGCCTAAGTGGGTAAGGAGAGTGTCCTCAAGAGAGGTGGCAGATGGAGCAAGCCACTACACAGTGTCAGAGCCTTGCTTTGAGGACACCTCCAGCTAGAGCAAGGGAGATGCACCGTAGCGTCTCAAGTCAGGACTCCAGTGGGTAGGAGATCACTCATTTTCATGACTGGAAAGCAGTATAGCAGTGGCATGAAATGAGATTGGTTACTTGAAGAAGCATTAAGCAAATTAGTGAAACTACTCTGGGTTTTTCATAATCTGAGAAGCATTACAGATATAGGAAGACAGAAAATCAGAATGAGCCTGTCCAGTGTTTTACATTGGGGAAATCAGTGCGAATGCATGGTAGGGGAAATGATTAGCTGGCAAGTACACAAACAGTGTTATAGTTTGGATATAGAGTAACTCCCAAATTTTCAAGTGTCAAATCTTGGTCACCAGCCAATGGTGCTACTAGAACCATTAGGAGGTAGGGCCTAATGGAAGAGAGTGAAGTCATTGGAGGTGTTCCCTGGAAGGGGTTAGTGGTACCTTGATCCCTGTATCTTTGCTTCCTAGCTGCCATGAGGTGACTAACTTTCCTCTACCACTTGCTCCCTGCCACAGTGATTCTAGAACATGAACCTGGGACACATATCACATCCAAACAATAGCAAAAATTAACATTTTCATTACATAAATATCCAAAGTCTTTAGTACAGAGGTGAAATCTCCTTGGACTACCATGCAACTGTAGCCTCTTATTCTACCCTCATCACCCATTGTTAGTGTAATAGCTGAGCTAGATTGTCAACTTTACTGATCTGAGAGCCACATAGGGGATTACTAAAGTACACTTCTGGGTGTGTTTACATGGCTGATGGAGGCATGAGCTTGGGTACTTAGCTGGTCTCTGGCCTCTTGCTCTCTAACGTGGTTTTCTTACTCTGCTTCCTGGTTGCCATTAAGTGAACAGAGGGTGAGTTTCGTCTGTCACACCCTTCTGCCAATATGTCCTGGCCTCTGAGCCAGCCAACAATGGATTGAATCTCCTGAAACATAAGCTAGATTAAACTTCTCCTTTTAGTTGTGGGTGTCATGTAGTTTGTCCTAGCAATGAAAAAGCTGACCAATACAGAAAACTGGTACCAGAGAAATGAGATCAAATTGCTCTGACTGTCCATGTAGTCCAGTGGTCTTTAGAACTGGTTTATGGGAGGAGGTTGGAAAGGTTTGGAGATGCAGGCTAGAGGATCCCTAGAATGCTGTAAGCACAGCTTCATATGTGTTTCTGATCAGATCTCAGAAGACCAGAATGCTGGTGGGAATATGAAAAGTAAAGACTTACAAGGTTTCCACTGGGAATGAAAACTCTATTGGAACTTGGACAAGGGCTGTATGTGTTTTACTGTGACAAAAAAAAAATTACACTTTGTCCCTGTCCTAAGACTTTGTGTGAGGCTGAATTTCAAGGTGACAAACTAAAATGTAAATAAATAAATAAATAAATAAATAAAGGTGACAGACTAATTAATGTGCAAATGAAATGCCAAGGAAGCCCAGTGTTCAGACTGTGATATGGATACTGGTAGTTGCTTTTAGCAAGATCTACAGTGAAAACTGAGAGCAAAGGCAAAGTAGAAAGATTTGAAAAACTTAATTTTTTCCAGAAAACAAGCATATGTAAAGTTGGAGTCAAATGAAATGTGGTTGCCAATGACATTCAAAAGACACCAAGTACTTTGAACTAGGACAAGGAGAAAGATGTTATGAGGGCATCTCAGAAATCAGTAAGACCCCACCCACTGCAGGCATGAGGATGCAAAAGTTGTAAACCTTTCATTTGAGAAGAGAGTTCCTGGATCCACTGATCAAGGGAGTACCTGACAAATTATCTCCCCGGGATTTACTTTGGCACTCTCAAATATCTAGGTACTCAGAGGCTATTGCAGCCATGGTTCAAAAGGGCCTAGCCACTGCTCAATCGGCCATCAGTCCTTGGGATCCTCCTTGTGATACTGGTTTTTCTGGCACATAGAATGCAGGAGTTGTGGAGTCATAGAGGCTTCAACCCATATTTCAAAGGAAAGCCTGGGGGCTAGGTAATGTGTCCTTGAGAAGAGGGTGCACAAAGCTGTGGAAATGAAGCTGAAATTGCAGTGGAGACCCCAGAAGTAATAGATGCCAGAAACACAGAACATTTGCTGAAGAAAGTTTCGGACAGCAAGCAGAGTCAAGTCAAGAAAGAGGCCACATGGGCTGCCACCAGCAAAGCCATAGGCCCTCCTTCACATCTCACCACCGTATGCCCCGGACACCAGACATGGAACTGCAGGACTTAATGTTTGCGCTATTGGGTTTCAGTCTTACTTTAATCATATTCTTTTCTATTCTTCCCTTTTGGCATGGTACACAATATAACACTGTATATTGGGATTATATAATTCATTTTTAAAATTATCAGCAGTTTATAGCTAAAAGTTTGCCTTGAATCTCAGAGAAGACTTTGTTCTTTCTTGCATCCTTTCTTTCTTCTTTCCTTCCTTTCTTTTTTTTTTCAGAACTTGAGAATGAACACGAGGCCTTCATGTTGAACTACACCCCCAGAAGTTTTATTTTTTTATTCTGAGTCAGGGTCTTGCTAAATTGCTCAGACTGAGCTTGAACTTACAATCACTCTGATTCAGCCTTCCAGAGTCCTGGGATTATAGGTATGTGCCACCACAACCAGATGAACTTAGACTTTTGAGCAATGTTGGAATTGTTGAGACTTTTGGAGAAGACATTAGTATATTTTTTTAAAGTATATGAAAGATAATTATATTAGGTGGAATTATGCCTTTGTGTTTATTTGGATATTATGGTTTAAGGAGATATGTTTAAGTGTCAGATAGACAAGGAGTGTAATGTGACAGTTAAGATGGTTTGTCAACTTGATTGCCTTGGAACCCACCTATGGATTAGTCATTCATACTTCTAGGTGTGTCTGGGCAGGGCATGGAAGCTGACCTTTGGTACTGTATATGGTTCCTTTCTCTCTGGCTTTATTTCTCTGCTGTGTTTCACAGCTGCTATCAAGTGAGAAGCTTCACTTCACTATGCCCTTCCACCATGATGTTCTGTCTCAGAACAGACTCTTTATCACGGACTGAACTCTCTGAAACCATGAACCAAATAAACCTCTCATCCTCTAAACTGTGGGCATTTGGTACTTTATCCCCACAGCAGGAAACGTGACCAGTAGGGTTAAGTTTTGTATGTAACCTTACAAACCTTTCCTGTGCATTTACACACACACACACACACACACACACACACGTGTGTATTTGGGGACTATATAAATTGTATCCTATAGAAGGTATCATTCTGCAGCTTACTCTTTAATTCAACAATGTTCTTTGGAGATATTTCCATGTTATACTTGTAGATCTGTATCGTTCTCTTAGCCTGCTGTGTAGTTTTTCATATTATGGATCTTCCACAGTGTGGATAGCCATTCTTTAAATTAGCAAGCACTTAGATTTTTGTCCAGTTTTACCTCTTACTCTTAGAAACAGTGCTGTAGTGAAAATTCTTGTATACAGCTCTTCACGCACACATGCAAGTATTTCTCTTGGGTAGACACTCAACGGTAATTTCTGGGTCATAAGCTATACGCATTTTTTATTTTTATATCCTTTTAAAATTTTTAATAGATCCTGCCAAATTTCCTTCTAAAGTGGTAGTACAAATTTATAGTCTCTCCATAGAGCAAGAGAATTCCCCACACTCTCAACAGCCTTTTTCCAGTGTGATAGGTAAGAAATGCTTTCTGCTTGTGTTCACTTGCAATTTTCTAATGGTTATGAATTTCATTTTATTTAACTCCTCTTTCAGAGAAGCTTTTCCTTCTCAGCCTCCTCACCCTCCTCCTCCATCTCAGTCTTTGCCCTCCTTTTTCTCCTCTTGCTTCTTCCCTTCCTCATCTTTTCCTTTCTTTTTTGCCTCAGCACCTCAGAAGGTTCAGGTCAAGCATCAGCATATCAGCATTATAGAGAGGGAGAATCTCTGGAGTGGGAATCTCCAGAGGTAGGTTGTAATCCTTTTGCTGATGTAATTCAGAGAAGTTAAGTAAAGTGATGCGGGGATTAAGTGAGACAACCCATAAAAGCCTCATCTACAACCAAGAGTGATAGCACATGCCTGCAATCTCAGTACTCTGACAGGCTGAGGCAGGAGGCTGACAAGTTCAAGCCCAGCTTGGGCAATTTAGCAAGACCCTGTCTCAAAATTTAAAGTGACTGCTTGTTTGCTTGCTTGCTTGCTTTCTGAGACAGGGTCTCACCGTGTAATTCAAGCTAGCCTTGAACTCACTATGTAGCGAACTTGAGACAACCTTCCTGCCTTGACCTCCCAAGTGCTGGAATCACAAATATATTCTACCATGCTCAGTAAAATTTACATTTTTAAAGAATTAAGGTGATAGCTCAGTGTGAAGACCCTGGGATCATCTACAAGGGAAGATTGTTGTATCATCCATGAGGGGATGAGGAATTTAATCCAGTGCCTGACACATCAGAAGTACCCAATAAATGACAGATATCCTCAATAACCTCCTGTTATTATCACTACCATCATCTCCACTTATCTGATGTGTAACAGGCAACCTCTTACATGATCCCAAACTCCCATACCAAGTCTTTGTGTCATCCCTCTCCTGAGTGTGAGCTGAATCTAGTGGCTTCTTTCAATGAACAGAACACAGTAAAAGTGATGGGATGTCGCCTCCATAGTTAGCTTACGAGGATGCGGCTTCCATCTTGCTGATATATACCTATTGTGTAATAAGCTTACATTTTGATATAAGTTGACCTTTGTAGACTTTAGTAAAACAAGCAGCCGTGTTGAAGAGATCCACAAGACAAGGAGCTGAGGGCAACCTCTGGCCGTGAGCCCAAAGAACTAAATGCGGCTAAGAACCATGTGAGTGAGCAAGGGAGCTGACCTTCCTCAGTCCAGACTTCTGATGATGATGACTCAGGAAGACACTCTGAGTACAGACTGTGAGACCCTGCAGCAGAAGACCTGACTAAACCACATGCGGATTCTGTGCCCATAGACCTTGTGAAACAATACTATCTCAAGATACTAAGTTTTGGGGTGACCTGTTTATAGCAACAGCTGACTAATACACAGTTTAAATATCCCCAGGAAACAGACCCCATTGATCATCTTTCTTGATCAGTAGCATGAAACTCAGAATCTCCCCCTAAGACACGGCAATAAGGGATATTTTACTGAAAGTTAACCTCTTAAGTAGTTTCCAAAGACAGGATGATGTAGTGAGCAAATAATTCCAGGTATTTTATTGGCCCTTAGCTTGACTTGTCACGCCATGTTCACAGAGTGAGCAGCAAGGTCACAGGCCAACAAGAAAGAGGGTTTGGTGTTCAGACAGGTGTGGCTCATCTCTGCTCCTCCCTAATTGGTCACTGTGGCCTGTCACTTCTCTGAGTCTGCTTCTTCTTAATGATCCACAGAGGTTTAAAAACAAAATGACCTTAAATGGTTGTACTGTGAAGATGCAGAGACACATGACACATCCAAGCTCTTGGCTCACAACAGACGCAAAAATATTACTGAGAACTTTTTTGGCCTTGAAATTTCCCACCTTTGTGGCTTTCTATACATCCACTACCAGCAGAGACAATTTTACTTCTTCTTTTGCATTCTAAATGTCCTTAATTTCTTTCTCTTGCCTGATTGTTCTGATTAGGACTTCCAGAATTATACCAGTGGGAAAAAAATGGCAAAAGTAAGCATCCTTGGACTGGAGATATAACTAACTCAGCAGCACAAGTACCTGGCTGGCAACCACAAGGTACTGAGTTTGATTCCCAGTACCAAAAAAAGTAATCATCTTTGTCTTGTTCCAGATTTTAGAGAAAGTTTCAAATTTCCCCTGTTCAGTAAAATGTTATCTGTGGGTTTACCATATATGTCCTTTATGTTCCTTCTATACCTAATTTGTTTTGAATTTTGGTCATAAAGGGATATTGATTTTTTTTTTCAGTACTGGGGATCAAATCCAGGGCCTTTGCATTGAACTACCTCTCCAGCCCTTTTTTATTTTTCTATTTTGAGACAGGATTGTGTTAAGTCACTACACTGCTCAGGCTAAGTTCAAACTTGCCATCTTCCTGCCTCAGCCTCCCAGAGCACTCAGATCGCAGATGTGTGCCTCCAAGCCTGACTTAGGTGTTGAATTTTATCAAATGCTTTTTCTCCATCTATTAATGTGATTATGTGGATGTTGTCCATTCTACTGATGTTGGCATTCTGCAATGAATCCCATGTGACTGTGGTCAATAATCTTTCTGATGTGCTGTTAGATTCCATTTGCTACATCACATCATACCCCATAAATCTGTACAATTATTATGTATCCACTAAAAATAAAATAAAAACAAATATCTACCTCTCCCCATAACCAGATTAAACACTACAAACCACACCACTGAAATGCTGAGGGGAAATTCAGCTGTTTTGAAAAGGGAAAGGGGCCCTGGTTTCTCCTCCCAGGATTAAGAATAAAAGCAGATGTGGAGTGGGAATCTACTTAGAAACAGTCAGCATTGTAGGGGGATGTTACAAAAATCACAGTAAACATTTATTTCCCTCTTCAATTTAGGTAAGGGAGAGAGAGAAATTGGAAAGACTGATTTGGAGAATTACCTGGAAGGGCAGGGTTTGGTTTTTCTTTTGTTTCTCAGTTAATCTTTTCAGTCACCTCCTAAGGAATTAAGGGCTAAAAAATAAAGTTTTGCTGACTTTGGAGGAACCTTATCTGGGAGATTTTTCCTACTTTTATCCAAAAGAAATACTCCTTCTAAAACCACAGACCTGCACCTGTTTCCTTTGATTTAAAGCCCCCAAAATGATGTTTTCAATTAGTAGATGTCTTTCGCTCTAAAACTGATCTCAAGACAAAGTTTTATAGCTAATGCACTAACTTTTTCTCACTGCCCTTTCCCAAACAAAGGGCTAAGAAAGAGAAACAAGCATCCTGTGGTTCTTTTAAATTTTTCACTGAGCAAATCCAAACTTTTCCTTTAGTGGAAGCACGAATCCTTGAAAAATGGAGGAGGAAAGAGCCCCAGGTCGATTCTGGCTGTAGCCCAGGCAGCCAAGGCTTGTCTAAGGATGGCTCGGGGATGTCTTGAGTTTCAGCCTTGGCCAGAGCTCGCTCCTGTCTGCCTTCCTCCTCATCCCGTGGGTAGAGCCCTGTCTAGACACTCAACTCCATAGCTTATTTCCATTTCAACTCTGCTCCGTCCCTCACCTGCTTGTGATGGGTGATCATTCACTGCTAAGAAAATTCTGAATTTTCTGCCTCCAAGGTGACCACAGAGGGCATGAGGAGGAACCATTTCATGCTGTGGAAAGTGAGTACAAAAAACCAGCGACCTCTCCCCCCACATCCTCTTTCTGTAAGGCAGCTTTAAACTCAATCAAGCTCAGCATGATTCCTGTAATCCCAAAAATTCAGGATGCTGAGGCAGGAGGACTTTAAGTACAAAGTCATTCTGGGCAATTTAGAAAGACCCTACCTTAAAATAAAAAGGGTTAGGGATATGGCTCAGTGCTAGAGCACTCCTGGGTTCTATCCTAGTAGCACAAAAAAAACCCATGAAAGACAATAATCAGATAGGTCGCTTTTTAAACAGGAGATGGGAGGGGTTTAAGGAATTGCATTTGGATTGTTCAATATGTAAATTTTTTACTCTTCCAATGCTGCAAAAACAACACATATTCAGTACAAGTGACACCGTTTGGATCATTTCCTTAGTAAAAGTATGTGATGCTTGGTTTGAATTTTAGATATCTTCTCAAGGTCCATAGGTTAAAGGCTTAGTCCATAGCATGGTACTACGGTGGTGGTAGAAACTTTAAGAAGTGGGGCCAAGTAGGAGATCTTTGAGGCATGCCCTTGAAGCGAATATTGGAACCCCAGGACCTTGCTTCCTCCCTTACTTGGCCTCTTGGCTGCCATGATATGAGCTGTTTCCTCTGCCATGCACTCCCCATCATGATGTGTTTCCATCTTCACAGTCCCCAAATCAATGGGCCAAATGATTATGAACTGAAATCTCCAAACCCATGAGCCAAAATAAACCTTTCCTCTTTTTAAGTTGATTATCTCAGGTATTTTGTTACAGTAACAGACAGTTGACTAGCACATATGGCTCTATCTTCTGTTCCAGTCCTGGACAGCCACACTGAGCCACAACTCCCACTCAGCCATGTGATCACAGGGAAAGCAACAGATATTCCACAGTGTACTATGCCGTTAGCCCAGGATGTTCATTTTATTGGAACACAATCTTGTCTTAAGTCCAGGAATATCCAAAGTTGCTTTTCTGACTATTCTACCTCTAAAAGTGAAATCCAACTAATTCCCCAAGATTGGCATTCTCACCACCGAAGTGGAAGAGTCAGAGGTTTCTTCTCACCAATTACTACAGCAGAATCCAGTCCTCTGCATAGGGCGGCTAGATAAAAATACAAGATGCTCAATTAAGATTAAATTTCAGGTAAATAACTTTTTTCTACTATTTTTTTCTATTACCTAAAACTCAACCTCATCAGGTCACTTTTTTGTTTGTTTGTTTGTTTGTTTTGTACCAGGGATCAAACTCATGACCTCGCACTTGCCAGGCAAGCACTTACGCTGCTGGGCTAAATCCCTGGCATCTAGGTCACTTATATTTTATCCAGTAACCCTGCCCATGAAGCCAGAGGGCACAGAGTGAGAAGTGGCTTCCATGGGGTCAGGAGTCCAGATGACAGAGCAAGACCCAGAGCTGTGGTAGCCGTGATGGGAGCGTGAGCCCTGCGCGAGGGTGCTGGACGAAACATCTGAATAAACTGTCGTGGGACAGAGGCTTTGCAGAATCTCGGTTTTCTCCTTCCTGACTAAACCTAATCCTCTGCCCTGCCCCACTCTTGCTTCTGAGAGCTGCCTGATTGTCTTCCAAGAAAGTTCTGTCCTGCAAAGCACTGGTCAGTGCAGTTTTCCCAAAGTATCACCTTTCCCAGTCCCTTGGGCAGTCTCAACATTCCAGCAGGGGTCAGAGCCCACCCACACCCAATCCCTGCGAAAGGGTTGATGAATGCTGGGATGTCATGCCTTGGGTGGACAACAGGCTACTCTGCTTGCCCTTGACCTTGCAGAACCAGCCTCATGGCAAAAACTTGGCCTCAGCCCCCTTCTCTCCCTTTTGTGGGTTCACAAGGAAAAGGGTCACTTACTGGGTGTTGCTGTCCTCATGCCAGCTGCATTTTATTTGCCCTAACAGGCTAATGCTAGCAGGGAAGGAGAGGGGAAGGCCAGGTCTGCCTTCCATTCCTTGCTATAAAGCACTTCGGTCCTCTTTCAGCTCAACTCAATGGGTCAAGCAAGCCCCTTGGTAAAGAGTTCAGCAGGGCACCAAGCAGCAAAGGACAGCGCCAGCCAAGTGCGCAGGGTCTCAGTATGCACCCCAGCTCTGGAGGCAGGCCCTGACCTCCAGCTGCTGACTCGGATCCTCCACCATTCCTCCACCCACTTCTTCCACACAACACTAGGTTTAAAAACCAGGGCTTTGCAGCAGTAAAAATTGAGGCTGTCTCACTCCCAGGCAGTATGACCTCAGTTGCTACCCCTCTCTGAGCACCAATTTCCCATCTGTAAAATGGATTTGGTTTATGGTGTGTGGGGAAGGATGAAGTGAGATGATGCAAACAAGGCTCTTAAAGCATGTAGAGGGTGTCCTGTGGGCTTTCTGCATGCCCTCTACTGCAGGGCAGGAGTCTCACCTAGCTCAGAGCAGCGTTTGTAAAGTGTGAAGCATCCACAGGCTCACAGGTGTCCTGCATGGGATGCCACACAGAACTATCTCAGCCTACAATAATTGCTCCCACTTATTTAGTGACCTTGTATCCCAGGAACTACAATGGTAATAAAAATGAAATAGAATGACAAAAATAAAAGCCTGCTCTCATGAGGTATATATGCTTTATCTTGATCAATCCTTACGTTTGCCCTACAAAGCAAGTACGATTGCTATTTCCACTTCATAGGAAGGAAACTGAAACTCAGAAGGTAAGCAACATGCCCAAAATTAACCCATTTAGTAAGTAAACAGATTCAAACCCAGAGACTCCAGAGCCAATCCCCTAAAGCTGTGAGGTTGGTAGCATTTTGCCAGTGGTGAGGAACAAAGAGGTTCTGTCAGGTGAAGTCATTTGCCCCGGGTCACCAGGTTAATCTGGCCCAAAGCTGTAAGTGACCACTGACTCCACAAAGCCATGATGATCCCACCTTTCTGCCTGAAGGGCCACCTCTGAGCAGGCCTATTAGAAACCAGTAGAGCACTACTAGGGCGAGAGCCTGGCACACAGTAGAATCCTATACAACCCTGTTTTATTGAAAGAGACCCCAAGTTCAAACTGGCTGCACTGTGTGAAGTCATCTGCCCTGGCATGTGTCACCAGCTGTGAGGAGGTCGACTGGAGAGAAGAGGCCAGGGGTGGAAACCCATGCACTTGCTCAAGACCAACAGAACTGAGTATGCAACTCCTTGCTTAGCCCTCTTCTGATTCTTTCTCTCCATTTAGGATGGATAGCCGATGGGCACCATCTCAGTCCAGCCCCGCCTTGCCCAGCTCCCAGCCTGAGGTCTCAGCTGAGTGCTTGCTGGCGGCTTTAGCTCCCTCTCTCAGCACCTGCCAGCTCACGAAGCAATACACTGACCTCAGCTTATGTCATAGCCCCAGTGGCAGCTTCTCACAATGATTCCATCCCTCCTGAATGAAGGCCTTTTTGCCTGTACCTTCTCACACCTAGTCTACTCCATACAACAGGCAAAGAGTGGTGGTGAAGGGCTTTTTCCAGCCCTGGACTGAATGGTTTCAGAAACAAAGATGGGAAATCTTTCTCTCATGGGAAGGGGCTTAGCCAACTGGGCTCATTTGTTCCTGTATTTGCTACCTTTGGCTATAGAAATTGGACAGACCTGACTGCAAATACAAGCACTGTCCTTGAAAGTTGTCATTATTTAATTAGGGGTAGACTATCTCAGTCATATACTAGCTCCCCTGTGTATTAGTTAAGGATACAAAGGAAGTGGGGGAGTAGTTAGGTACTTGTTGACTCATGAAACTCAATAGTCAAGGATAGTGGTACGGTCAGCTTCAGGCACAGCTTCAGTTTCAGACACAGCTGGAACAGGAGTCGGGCAGGGTCAGGACTTTGCCTCTCACCTAGGCCTTTCATATGATGCCTCGGTGCAAATCTGTTTGCCGTGTGCCCTTGGGTATGTATCTTACATCTCTGCACCTCCAGTTTTCTCAGTTTCTAGTTCTCTGTATTTTTTGTTTGGCTTCTATCATAAGCTGAATTTTATCCTTCCCTATATCTATTTATATGTGGAAGTCCTACCCATCCCAGTACTTCAGATGTGACTCTATCTTGTGATCCAGTCTTCAGAGCTAAGATTAGATTAGGTCATTAGAGTAGATCCAAATCCAGTATGATTGGTATCATTATAGGAAGAAGAAAGTAGACAGACACAGAGGGAAAACCACATGAAGACACTTGTAAATTAAAGAAAAAGGTCTCTCAAAGAAACCAACTTTAGAAGCTGGCATTGTGGCTCATGCCTGTAATCCCAGCACTCAGGAGGCTGAGGCAGGAGGAGGCAGGAGGAGAATTTGAGACCAGCTGGGCTACAAAATGAGCTCAAGGCCAGCCTGAACTGCATAATGAGAGCCTGTCTCAAAAAGACAAAAAAAGAAAAAAAAAAAAACTTTACTAACACCTTGATCTTAAATTCCAGCCTCTAGAACTGCAGGAAATTTAAGTTCTGTTGTTTAAGCCAAGGAAGCAAATACAGCTTCATTCTGAGGCAGCCTGTTCCCCTTTGTAATATGGTGGCCTCTTGCCCATTCTGGTGGATGACTCCAGCTCAGCAACCTCAAAAGTGTAGTGTCTTGTCTCTCAATAAGCTTAGCAAAAATCTCAGAATTGAATCTCATTGGCCAGATTTGAGTCACACATATACTTTCAAACCAATCCCTATGGCCAGGGAGACAGATGGAAGAGCCTGATTGGCCAAACAGCAGTCACGTGGCACCCCTTTTATCCAGGGTTGAAGTCAGCACCAGACAGACCACAGGGTTTCCTGAGGAAGATCAAGCAAAAGGCCCAGCAAGTGTCAGATGGCTGAGGCAGCAAGTGTGCTCTCTCTGCCTCTCCTCCGCCCTATTTCACAAACCATCCCCCACCAAGCTGCCTCAGACCCCTTCTTCATCAGTTAGACCACCTCCCCCTTTCAGCAAAAAGTCTCCTAATCTGGCCCTGCCACCTTTCCTCCATTCCCCTCTCAAGACACCCTGATCCCTTGCAGCTCTTAACACACATCTCAGTCTGTTTCTGCTGTATAACAGACTCCCTCAGACTAAATTATAAGCAATCGAGGTTTATTTAGCTCATGTTTCTGGATGCTGGGAAGTCCAAGGGAATGGTGCCAGCATCTGGCAAGGGCCTTCATGCTGTGTCATAACGTGGTGGAAGGGCAAGCAAGCACATGCAAGACAGAAAGAAGACATCAAGCCAAATTCTTCTTTTTTTCAACAAGAACCCACTCCCGAGATAACTAAACCACTCCCACAGAAACAGCATTAATCCATTTATGAGGGCAAACATCTAACCCAATCACTCCTTACAGGTCCCTCCTGTTAATGCTGCTACAATGTCAATTAAATTTCAACATGAGTTTGGGGGCAGACACTCACATTGTCGCGACATGAACAGATACCCCCAGCTACTGGGGCCTCATGTTGCTGCTCCCTCTGACTCATAAACCTCTCTACTGCCTCCTCAAGGCCACGTTCAGCGTTCTTTTCTCAGGGAACCCCTCCTTACTGTGGAAGCCCCATCTGATTTCCCAAGTGGAGGTGGATAGCTTGTTGGTACGAAGTTGATCATGCTGTCTAGGTGCAAATCTGTTTGCTGTGTGCTGTGCCTCCATTTTCTCAGTCTCACCTCCTGAAGCTGTTGGCAAAAGTGAGCATGCTCCACCTGGAAAGCCCCTAGAATAGCATGCCCATGTCTCAGACATGGACAATGCCTAGTAAGTGTCACCTCAACAGTGTGACCTATAATCACCACCTGTTATTGCACCTCCACTGGGAGTTATCTGCTGGCCCATCTGTTTCCTTGGAAAGTCTAGGATCTCCTCTGAAGTAGGGTTTCTGCATCAGCATGTTGGTATACTAAAATACCATTAACTGAATAACTTATAGATGACAGAATGTGATTCTCACATTTCTGAAGGTCTGCGGTCAGGGTGCTAGGATGGTGGGTTCTGACCAGGGCCCTATTCTGGGCTACTATTGACTTCTCCTTGTATCCTCACATGAGAAAGACAGCAGAGAGCACTGTTTCTTCTAAAAGAGCACTAATCCCATTCCTGAGGGCTTCATCCTCATGGCCTAATTATCTCCCAAAGAACTCACCTCCAAGGACCATCACTATGGGTACTCAATTTCAGCATATGAATAGGGGCACAGATGCTCAGTCCCCAACAGAGGGAATGGCCCCTTTGTCTCTGGTGCTTGGCAGGCCTGTTAACATCTCCCAGCACTGGTGCTTGGAATTTTACAGCCATAGTGCAGCAGTGCATGAAGGAAGGAGCAAGCCAGGGAGCAAAGGAGTGAGTGAACACAGAGCAAGCATCTCAGACAATAGCTGGGACCCATTTCCCCTCCATCTATACACACATCCCTCTGTCCTGGACATGGCCTTGCACCATCAGCCAACTCCACCCTTTTCTCCTTGAAACCATTTTCCTCCTACCTCACAGCTGAAATTCAAGTGCAAGCCATCAGGAAATCCCAAAGAATGTTCACCAGATAAATCACCAGATCACTAATCAAGTCCATCCATCCCCACCATTAAAACCACTATTTTCCCTGTGAAAAGTCGACACGCCTCTTCCCCACTGCCTGCTCAGTGCTGAGGCCATTAAACCTAGGAAGGGTGTGTCTCCAGGCAGCCCAGAACTTGACTGTGGAAAAACACCATGCATTTGGTGACTCAGTGGTCACCAGAATAGCCAGAGTGTGGTTTCCGCCTTAATGAACCCATTTCTCTCCTGTTTGTCTCTTCTAAAATCGACAGGGTGGTGCCTGGTAAGACACCTGGACAGGTTGGATGACCTTAAGCTCCCCCAGATTAGTCTATCAAGCCTTTGGGTTTCTTTTGCACTCGTCTCCTACCAGGGATGCTGCACGTGCCTGGAGGTTCTGCTAGCACTGCCCCACTCCCAAAGGAATTCAGGAAGCATTTCAGAAACTGGGGAGCAGCAACCCCCAGCACTTGAGCAATACATTTGGCTCTGTCTCCTGGGAGCTGAGGCAGAAAGAGAAACACGTGGCTTGCATAGTTTTCATTTTCTGACAACAGGAAGCATGTTCAGACCTCGGCAGAGACAACATTTGTACTGGAACTGGGCTATAGGAGAAAGGTATGGGGCACTGCAGGGTAAAGTACACCAAGTGGCCACTGATGCTTCCTGCAGCTACAGCTTCTTATGCTCCATGTTTCTTCATCCATTCATGCAGCAGCCACCTGCTAGACCTGGGCTGGACCGGGGCACATGCCACAGTCCCTACTGTGGTTTTCAGTTCTCCCTCTTCCTCCACATTTGCCATTCCCATGCCTCAGCTCACCCTTTCCATCTGCCCATTAGTAGGGACAGCAGCGTAACCTCAGTCAAGGTCAGAACTATACTCCTCTGCTCGAGTTTAACAATGTGGAGAAGGAATGGAACACTCTTCTTGCATTAGCCAACCTCCCACTTGTTAACAGAATCCTAATCTTGATAGCATGTGCCCAGCCCTTGGGAACTCGTCACTGTTCTAAGAAAGACAGGGCATGCCCATTTCCCTTTCTTGGATATTCCTTTTCCCTTTCCTGCATCCCAGTTAGCTAAACCTGGTCAAAAACTCAGCTGTGGTTAAATAAATCCCTGCAAAGACTCCTGGAAAATTTCATTCCTTAATAAATGGAAAGCCTCTACTTTCTACCTTGAACATGGTAAGTGAAAACATGAAGCTCTCAGTGGTAGCAGCCATGTGAGGACTGGGTGGTGAGAAGCCTGAACTCTTAACTCTGAGTTACTAAGCCAACCTAGGACTACCTGCATGTGGATATCTAACATAAGATGTCTTGATTGCTTGTGTACAGTTAGTTGGTTATCCTATTACTTGCAACTAAATAAATCCTAAACAATACAATAATGACATGCAAAACATGAAAAAACAGTGCTGGGGTAAGCACAAGGGAAAGAAAAGCATGCTTTGGAGTACTGTAAATGAGTCTGGCTTTCATCATGGGGACCAACAGGTATTTGCTACATGTTCTTAGGAATTGATGTTTACCTTCTTTTCACCTTCCAAGTGTCTTTTATTGCAGACTTTTGTAAAGAGGGTAGGAAAGAGGATATAAAAGTGCTGTATACACTTTCTGTCTGCTTGGCCACCTCTCTTTTCACTGCACTTTTCCCATCCTCTCTATTGGCCAGACCAGTACTCAAGTTCTGCTGAATAAAAGGCTAAATTCTCACACCTACAATCCCAGGGTGAGGCAGCCCAGGTTGGACATTCAAGCCCAGGTTGGACAATTTAATAAATTAGTAAGACTCCCATCTCAAAAAAAAAAAAAAAGCTGGGGATGCAGGTCAGTGTAATGGCCTTGGGTTTAATTCCCTAGTTCTGAAAAAAAAAAAAAAAAAAGAAGAAGCCTAAATTATTTTCCTTCCCACCTATACAGTGAAGATTCTATGGTTATTACTCAGTGCTCCCCGCTGGCTAACTCAGATCCTTCTTCCTTCTCTCCATGTCTATTGGCCATCTGGGGTGCCCTCCTAACAGGTTTAATGGAGATGGTCTTGATAAACACTTGGCTAACACTGGTTTGGAGGGGGACTTCTGCCTTTCCAAAGCCCTCTTACATTCTGCAGTCCCACTGCTTTTTGGGGGTGCTTGCACCATGCACCTGAGAAAATGCAGGAGCTTAGAGGGGCCAGATGACCCACCCAGTGTCACTGGGTGTCTGAGCCAGAGCCCCAGTGTCTCCTCACTGCCTGGGATGGGAGACCCCAGGCCTTAGGAAGCTCTCCTCTCTTTGACATGTTCTTGCCATCTCCCACTCAGCCTTATCTTTCACCTCATGATCATTTAAGCTTTGTGGTACTTGGATGAGCTGTGCCTCTCTGCTCAAATGCAATCCCCCAGCTCCTCCAAGTCATCCTCCCTGTCTCTGTGATTCCACCCCAAATGCCAGCACTACCTCCACCTATAGTATCTATGCACAGCCCTGACCTCAGCAAGTTTGAACTGTCCCTGCTGGTGACCTCAACTGGCTACTCTGGCCAGAAGTCATTCTGCCTGGGACTTGGCAGAGCACTGCTGCTCAGTGACTGTCACTCTGCACTGACTCCAAGCTGGGTAAGAGTGATGGCAGCTGGCCTCCAGTATGGAGGGATGAATGGGGAAGAATATTTGTTCCTGAGAGTGTGATCTGGGGAAGACGAGGATGTTTAGTGATTAACTGAGGTGATACAACACTCTGCCTGGGAAAGGATTTGGGCAGTCAAGAGAGGAGGGGATATGGGGGCCACAGTGGTCACTAGAGTCCAGGAGGGAGGGGACTCAGCCTGTGTGCAGACCTTCCCCACCCTAGGAAAACACGAATCAGGCTTTACCTCCTGTCTCTGAGCCAGAAGGAGAAGGAGCCAACACCTGAGCATCCTACTTTCCTGCCAAGGAAAAGGCTAAGCTAGGTTCTGGTGGAGAAAGAATGACATCCAGTGGACATCTGTGTCATCCTCACACTTAGGCAATGGTTTCTCCAGCCAAAAGGCCTTCCAGAGCTGCAACAGCAGGGAGCAAAAAGTGAGCAGTGGACAGCTGGCTTCCAATCGTGATTTTGCAGCTCAGCTGTATGACCTTGGCTAACCACTTTCCCTCCTTCGGTCTCTGTGTTTCTTCACTTATGGAGAGAAACCCTGAAAGTGTGTGTGTGTGTGTGTGTGTGTGTGTGTGTGTGTGTGTGTGTGTGAATAATTCTGCTTCCAAACAAGCGTTCATCTAGTGTCAGAACTGGCGCCTAGTGTCACTGAAACAGGTGTGAGACACACTGAGAAGGAGACAGAAGGTAAGTTTGCAGATGAAAGAGAGCTAGGTTCAAACAGTGCTTCCAGCTGAATGACTGAAGCACACAGTCATCCTCCAGTCCTGAGCTCTGCAGAACAGGTTTGTGGTTGTCTCCAACCTTGACAGCTATTGCCAGTGTAGCATGAGATCTATGCAGGTGCACAACCCACAGTGTTTTTGGAACAAGGGGAGACAGACATGACCCCAGGCTGGGAGCACAGGAAAGGCCACATGGATGTCCACACATAGGAACTGAAGAAGAGCCTCAACCTCATACTAGCCCCTCCCCCTTACTTGCCCCGGCGAGCTCAGGCAGGCCCTCTACCACATCAGTGATCTCAAGGGCTCCAGGGCCTGTGCTAGACAGAGGTCAAGGGCACTATTTGCTGGAGCAGTCATCCAGGCCCAGGTAGCCAGGTTGGAGAGAATTTGGGAGAGGACAGGTGTACCCCCACCACCATCTGGTACCCCAACAGCTACCTGAGAGGCAGACAGGAGCCTGAAAGGGAAGGTCAAGTCCAAACATGACTGAACTGTGAACCCGAATCAACTGAGCTTAAATCCCTGAATTCAAGCCAGAAAGTGGCTGGATTAAGCCATCTGCTATGAGGGGCACAGCAGAGCTCAGAAAGTAGCTTTATCCCGTGTTGTAGAAACCAAGGTTGCATTCTTGCACGCCTGAGTTGGTGGCTGAGAAATTAACAGTCTTGATGGAGACAAAGCATTGGACATAGTAGGCCCTCAGGGTGCTGACCTGCCTTTCTGTTTCCCCTTCTTTTTCTGAAATTGGCTCCAGACTCTGTGGGGCCCCACTAGTGTCATGGGTCTGCATGTGAGAACACATTGAGTCATTCAGTCACCTCATCCTGATTTCCTGGAAGAAAGGAAATACACACGCCTGAGCCCTGAGCCCTCAGAGGTGAGCCCGGGCACGAGACAAGTTCTCAGTACAAAGAATGCCTTGGCTGTGCACCTACTGTGTCCTGAGCACTGCACAGGCAGCGTCTCTGTTGCCCCAACAAGCCCACACGGAGCCATTATCCCCACCTCAGGCACTTCACACATGATGACCCAGGGGCCTTCAAGGAGGGTGTGATGTTCCCTCAAGTCACACGGGCAGGAAGTTGAGGGACAGGAGTTCGAGCCTGGCTTTGGCTCACTGCCCCTAAGGCCTCTGGGTTCAGTGGTATTCGCTGGCTCCACTGTGCACCAAGGCCTGGTGCAGACGCTTTGCCCTGACATCGGAAACATCGGGGCTTACATGCCAGACACCAGGTTCCGCACTTCCGACACGATGTTTCATTTATTTCTCACAAAATTTCTCTGAACTGCTCTTTCCGCCTTGTTTTGGAGATGAGGAAATTGAGGCTTGTGAAAGTTGTGTGACTGATCTAAGGGGATGCAGCTGCTCTATCACAGAGCCAGGATACAGTCTCATGTCCTTGCTGGCGTTGATGTCGTCACTCAGACCCGTCTGCAGTTCTAGGTGAGAAAGTCAGGTGTTGTCTTGATGAATTACAAGGCCCAGACTCACTGTGCCTTTCAGCTCTTATCACTGTGAGATCCTAACCCCCTTAGGAGAGAAAAATACTCATGTCTGGGGCCTTACATCTTTTCTAGGCCCAGGCCAAACAGTGACATCCTCCCCTCCAGGTAACAACCCCAGTGACCTATTTATCCTTGCTTAACCCTAGTAACCCCAGCCTATATACAGAGCTGAAAAACCCACTACTCAATCCAAGCAGCTGTGGCTTTACAAAACTGAAAGGGCTCAGATAGTTTCCTGCCCAGAAAAGAGGCCTCTATTTATTCCTACATAATAGTGCTGCTTTTTCACCAAATTAAAAGTTATCTTCCCAAGCTAGTGTGACCTTGAGAAGTCAGGAATATGAGGAGAGAATGCAGCACCTCCTTTCAGGCAAAAAGGCCATATGATATCTGAGAGAGAAAAGCCTAACTTAGGAAAGTAGTATTTAACTCAACCTTGAACACTGAGGCCATTTCAAAGAATAGAAACTTAACTTAGAAAAATAGAATTTAGCTCAACCCATCAGGCAACCCTGCTTTGTCCCTTTCGGCCCAGCCCACATTTCCTAAAGCCAGAGCCCTTTATATAGCCCTGAACACCCTGGTAGGGTATGGCTCCTGGAGTCATCACCCACGTATGTGATCACCAGAGGCAATAAAACCCCCACTTTAAATTTTTTCATGGCTGCTTATCTTGTTGGTTTTGCTAGGGGTCTTTGACTTAACAGTCATCACCATCACCATCATTACTACTATTATCACCATCATCATCACCACCACCATCACCACCACCACCACCGGCATCACCATTATCATCACCATCATCTCATCACTATCGCCATCACCACATCATCTCATCATTGTCACTCTCATCAGCACTATCATCTATCATCCTCTACATGGCTAAAATCTGGCACATGCTTATGCTACAAACTAGAAAATATTACAATTATCTTCTCTAACTTGTTCTGTGACCTCAGGCAAGGGAACCCACATCCCTCAGCTTCAGTGTTCTCAAGCGTGAAATGGAGCCTGTAAGTCCCATTTGCAAAAAGTCTGGTGAGCTGTTGTTTCCATCCCCAATCCCCCTCCTCCCTGAGCACATCATGAATACCTTCCACCCCCACATGCTGGAATCTGGCCACTAGCTCTCCTGTCTTGGCTTTTAACATGGGTCCCTGCAACAGGCCAGAACATCTGCCTGAGAATACTATGGAACTCTGCCCTGAGCCAGGGTCCTGCCAGCAAAGAGTTTAAACAAACAGAACCAGGCAGAAACACAGTGGTCATGGGGTTGTAAAGGGCTGTGCTTGGGTTCCACGAAGATCTAAGTGACAGTTCTCCTCAGGAAGATTAGGACAAAAATGGTAAGGTACTCCTGGTACAGCAAGAAAACATGGCTGTGTACACAAGACAAACACTACCAAGAAAGTGGCCTCCCGTGGCCAATAAACCAAAAGTTGGTGGTGGGAGGGGTGGAACTAGGGCACTAGAGGAAGGAAAATTGGGACTTTTTCCAGTCTCTGTAATGCCTAAGTGAGACCTTCACCAGAAGAGATGATTCCACTGAATTTGTACAACCCCAAACCACTGTGGACAGAGCTGGCAAGGAGACTGCTCAGATAGGGCAGCAAGCTCAATGGCCTCTACATCCAGGCCTGAAAATCACAGTGATGCTGCAGAACACATGCTGAGCTGTGGCAAATGACACCTGGATTTGGAAAGTGAATGTAATAGGGAGTGGGAGGGACTACATCAGACTGGGGCACACATGCCCATCCCAGGGGGCCAACTGGGACCAACTTGTCAGCTCCAGCCAATCTCTGCCAGGCAAGAATGTGGGCCCAGTGTTGCCAAACTTCTGATTTTTTTTTTCAAGAGAGGCAGAGAAGAACGAACTTTGTTTTTCAGTGTAAAGGTTTGCAATTTTTAAACATTGGCAACTAGTTTAAATGTTTTCTGAAATACTGAGAGGGCCAAACAAAACATATGTGCAAGCCAGATTTGATGCACAGACCACCAGTTTGCAATTTCCGATATTTCTGTGCAATAGTAAAGACAACAGGGTCTGCCTGGATGCAAACCCCAGTTCCCCTATCTGCTGGCCAGATAACCCTAGGGAAGTCACCAAGCCTCTCCCAGACTCAAATACTCCATCTGGAAAAATGGGGACAACAGCAGCATCTATTTGATTCAATACATGAGAAAATGTAATGAAGTCATGTCATGGAAATTCCTTGACACAATGCCCAGCAGCAGTAAGCTTTCTAGAGTTGTTAGTTATTGTTCATAATGCACCCCCCAGGAGTCCCCCCGGGTCTATGGAAAACAGAGCAGCAGCAGCAGAAACAGGAAAAGGAGGAGTCCAGAAAACAGAACCAAGCCTGAAAATGCCAATTAAGCATCCCGTCTTGCTGGGTCGGATCCCAATGATCCTAAAGGGATTATTGTCACGAGCTGGTCTCAGATTGACAAAGTAACTTGAAAAGGTATGGACAGCAGCCTGAAGGGTAGCCCTCTACTGTCCCTCCACCCCTTTCTAGACTGTCACACCAGAAAGACCTTGTGAACCTCCTGGGTTGTTGTGGAGGGAAAAAAAAGATAGTCCAGAGGTGAAATAGTGCCCCAAGCCTGTGACTCAGTTGTTGCTCTGCTATGGAACTGGCCAAATCATTTCACCGACCTCTTAGACTCCACATGCCCATCTGTTAAATGGATTGGCAGTGGTAGCCTCTGAGGATACTGGTGGGGACTAGGTGGCCTCCCTCTTATCACTAGCAACTGCCGCTCAGACGGGAATAATGCAGAGGAGGGTCTGGTGTGGTGTCCATGACTATAAGCAGGACCCACCATCACTGGTGATTGTCATGGCTATCATTATCAAAGAGGCAACAGAGGTACACACCTGACCAGTGTCCATTGACTGCTCTTTAATTCACTTCCCATGCTTCCTCCATTTCCAACTCAATGGTTTGGTTGATGTAGGCTCCACCCCAAGTGTATGAAGCATAGCTAATGAGAGTAGTGTAGTTCCCTGTGCCAGAGGGAAATCCAATCAGGACCCTTATTCAGAGGGTGAGGGAAATGAAGCCCTCCCCATTCCTACCAGATTTGTTGTAGGCCTGAGCTGCTGGCTCTCTCACGGATGCACAGGAGCCTTAAGAATGGAGCTGATATTGAGAAAACCAAAGCAGAGATCTGGGAAAAGTTCTTAATTCTTGATAACACTGCTTAAGCACCTGGAGCCAGCCATTGCTGAAGTTACCTGAGCCAAAATGCTTAGACTATTTTGCATTGGGTTTTCTGTAACCTGCCAACAAGAAATTCAACAAAGACCTGAGGATGAGTTAAGAAAATACTCAAAGGGAGAGTTTAATTAGCTGGCAGGTCTTATAGCCTCTCCACACTGCTGACAGCACTAACTCTTCTTTTAAGATAATGAAATACTCTGAAAGCCTTTTACAATGCCTGAGCAAGCTTCCCTTAAAGCAGTAGTTCTCCATGACAGGAAGGCATTCTGCCCCCAGAGGACATTTGACAAGGTCTGCAGACATTCTTAGTTGTACCAGTGTGGAGGCAGGAGGGTGGTATGTGCCACTGACATCTAGTGGGTAGATGCCAGGGATGTTACCAAACATACTATGATGCACAGTTGCTTGCTGAGGCCAAGCAACACTGAAGAAGTGATGTATCATCTGAGATTTGACACTTACCAGCCCCTTCAGACTTAAAGGCAAAAAGCAAGCTAGATTGTGAATGTCAGTGGACATTATACGCTACATTATGTTTCCTGGGCACAGCATCACTCAAGACCATTACAAAGAAAGAAAAAAAAGCCCAGAATGTATACAAAGGTATGCATCCTCCCTTCCCAGGTCTATGGCCTCCCTCTTATCACTAGCAACTGCAGCTCAGACGGAAAGTGCAAGCAAGCTCTCCGAAGATGAAGTTTCAGCCGGTAACACGCTCACATCCTCCCACACCCAGAAATAATGATCAGACAAATAAGCAAATTTAACAAATCCCACTTAGCCAATTAAGGGGAAAGGCAACATCACCTTCCTGTCTAGAGTAGCATTTCTCAGTGTGTAGCTCCTCCAAAACTAAGTCTGTGTGATAGTAATAGGATAAAAGATAAAGAGGAAAATCTTAAGGTCTACCAAGTATGAGAAACCCAAAGCCTTCACCACCACCTTGATGGAAGGTAACAATACACAATATATTAAAGGTACTGGTAAGTCCCAAATAAAACTGTTTGCTTGCCTTCCTTCTTTCTTTTCTTTTTTTTTTTTCTTTTTCTTTTCTTTCTTTTTTTGGGGGTGGGGCAGGTTTTGCTATGTTGCCCAAGCCAGCCTCAAATTTATAATCCTTCTACCTCATCATAAATCACCCAGCCTGTTTAACTCAGTATTTCCCAAAGTCACATGATTTCAGAACATTTTTTTCACTTATAAAAATACTATTCTATAGAACTATTGCCCCACACAACACACACTGGGAAAAACTACAAAAGAACAACAGAGAAAATGAAGTATAAGATATTAATGGGATGTAAAAGCTGATCCAGGGAAAAATGATGATGGAAACAGACCAATATCCTTTGGCTAGAGATCTCTCTGTCTCTCTCTCTGAAACTTCTCCATTATGGTCACCCAAACTTGATCTGAGCAACCCTACATATTTATGGATACTCCAAAAATAAAGTATGGTGAAGGTTAATTTACCATCAGGCATTATGCTGGATCCTGGGACTTAGCAGTCAGACTCTAGGAGACTACAGTCAAAGATTGGGTTTTGAGAAATTACTGCAGAATCAAGGATATCGCTGCTGAAATGGGAGCCCTCCTGGCAAGCCTTCTCACTGTTGGAGCCATGTAGAGGAGGGAAATGTGGCCTTGGAATCTTAAGACCTCCTAAGCATTTCAGGAGCATACCATTCCTACATGTCAGTCAGTCCTATTGGCCTTATCAAAGAATATCAAGGAACTAGGGGCTGAGTAAAGCCCTGCTGGCGGAGTTATGTCCTAATTTGTGAAAGGTGGTGTCTGCCATACCAAACTGCCTTAATGAGAGAAGCCATCCTTTAGAAGGCCCTTAGGAAAATGGCTATAGGTTATGGTTAACCAAGGAATAACCACCGATTGGGCAAAAATGTGCACCTCACTCAAAGGCAATCCATCCATTGGCTGGTTGGTGATCTATCAGGAGGCTGGAACTCATCTCCCTATCCCAGCCAATATTTTAACAATGGAATCATTTGAATGACTGTGTGCATGTGAAATTTTCTCTTTTTCTCTCAGTAGCAATCAAGCTCAAAATGCACATGAAAAAGATGGGACTTGAACCCAAATCCCTCTGGCTCCAGGGGCAGACTCTTTGTCCCTCTTTGTCTGCATTTAAAACTACATAAACATTTAAAACTACAACACTGAGCTGAAAGTAGTAAAGGCTTAAGAGAAGCTCATGACCTGGGAGATACATCTCTGGTTCCATGGAGGAAGTGACATTCAAGTTAAACTTCAAAGAACATGCAAAATTCGCCATTTCCCATTGGGGAAGATATGCCAAATGGCAGAGTAATGGTCACTGGGTTTTATCCACTTGTCCTTCATTCACTCGCTTGCTTTTGGAAAGTACAGCAATCTGTTTGAAGGGATCTCCCTCCCTTCCTTTCTTAGTCCATGAGTTTGTGTGGGAAGTAAGCTGAGCCCCAAACCCTGACAACAGACCTGGCCAATCAGAGCACAATATTCCTTTGACTACAATCACGGGTTTTAAAGGTGGACCCAATCTGAGCCAAGGAGATTTAATGCCAAGATTCTTTAGGCCTGCTGGGAAGAGAAATTTTGCTCCACCACAGATACTCAGAAGCTACAACTGTGTTTGGCACTGCTGGCAACCACTTGGCTACCACATAAAAATGAGAGTCTATCCTAGATTGAAATAATGAGAGAGGAGAGTGAGGCAGAGGGACAGAGAGAGACTCGAGTGCTGACATCATAATTAGAGTGTCCAGCTCTAACGTTGCCAGAAGCCACTCACTCCTGGGTTTACCTGTAATATGAGCCAGTGATATCCTTCTTCACATTGCTAGTTTGAACTGGCCTTCCACTATCCCTGGGTCAGTAGAGTGAACAGTGTGGTGGGCTAGAAATATCCATCTTAGACAAGTTAGCCACTGAAATTACATCCTATTCAGCTAGGGAAGTAGAAATCAAAATTATTGAACAAAAGTTTACAGATTGGTTGATCAGAAGACGGGTAATCAAATTTTAAGAGCTTCAGTGGATCTGTGGTAATTCAAATTCTCATTTGATAAAAAACTGGGCTGAGAGAGCCAGAGGTTGTCATACAATGCTCCACAGAGAGCTAGTGACCCACAGAGCAGGGCACTGAAAGAGAAGTCTTGGAAAAGGGCAGCTCAGATGTAAAGAAAAGGGAGGACTCAGATATTGGACTGGGGAGGAGAAAGCAATGGGGAAGGCACCCAACCAGAGGCCTGGGCCAGGTCGGGAACATGGACTGCCAGCTCCTGAGTTAGACAGCACTAGGTTCAGTTCCTCCTCCCTGTGAGTAGCTCTGCCGTGAGTAGGGCACAGGTTTAAAAGCCACTTCCTGAGTCTTCCTCGGTGCCCTTCTCCATTGTGGGTGCATTCCTTCACCTAACTGCAGTTCCTTGAGCTCTGTAATTACCATACCCTAAAGTGGCCTCCAAATAAAACAAGTTCCTGCCCTCAGGATGCTGTATTTCTGGCAAAAGAGGTCAGAACACATAAATAGCCAACCCTCCACATCCAAGGTTCCACAACCATGAATTCAACCAACCATGGTTTGGAAAACACTGGGCAAAAACAGTGTCCTTGCTGCATGTGTGCAGAACTTTTTCCTTCTCATTGTTCCCTAAATAATACAGTGTAACAACTCTTTGCATAGTGTATACATTGGGCTAGGCATTAGATATGATTTAAAGTACACAGGAAAATGCATGCAGGCAATGTGCAAATACTACACTGTTTTATATAAGGGACCTGAACTTTCATGGACTTTGGTATCAGTGGGGGGTCTTGAAACCCATCCCTGCAAATCCCAAGGCGTGACTGATGTGCTTATCACCTGATATGCTTATCTTCCTGTGTCATAATGTAGGCTTCATGAAGGCAGAAATATTTGTCTGTTTTGTCACTGCCTAGCACAATACTTAGCACATAGTAGGCCTTCAATAAATATGTCGAGTAAATAACTGTAATTGATGTAATGGTAAGTACCACAGAGCAAATGGAACACAGGATGTGATGGTGACATAAGGTCATCTACATTACGTACTCAGAGAAGCCTTCTATAAGCTGAGACCTGAATATGGAGGAAGCAGCAAGACATAGCTGAGAGAAACTGGTGTTAGGCAGAGAAGCCACACGCAAAGGTCCTGAAGCAGGAATAAAGAGTGGAAGGACAGTTCCTATAGCTGGAGTCAAGGGATGGAGAGACACACGATCCAAAACCACACTGGAAAGGTAAGCAGGGGATCAGCTCTCTGCAGAGCATAGCAAGGAGTTTGCACCTGATTTTGAGGACAATGTGGAGTGTCAAACAGGGCAGAGACATGATCTATCTTGTGCATTAAAGAGATAGTTCTTCCCACTGTGTGTAGGTAGATTCACCAGGAAAAGAACGTATGTTGCACACAACATCCAGCACACTGTAAGTGCTCAATGAACAAGGTGTCACCACTACTCCCAAGATCACATCCACAAGGGTTGCCAATATCCAGTTGTGTTCTCGGTCTTCCAAATCCAGGCTCTCTCTGGCTCCACTCTGTGGACTCTGGAGGTCTAGCAGAGCCAACAGGCTAAGCTTGGGGAGGAGGAAAACCTTGCCTGGTCAGGGAAACAATCTAGGAGAGAGGATGGGGAGGCATGGGGGCACAGGGTGTGGGAGCCTTCTGCTCCCAACATGCTTTTTAAAAAATTGGTTTGCTTTTGCCCAGTCTCCTCCATAAGAGACATGCTTTCGGATGTGTTTTGAAAAATATTCCATATGCTAATGGAATGCCACCATCTGCCAAAGAAGGCAGAGCTGTTTTTAAAGGAAAAACTATTACAGAAATGAGGTATTCACAGAGGGGCACTAAAGAGCCCAAACGTCGCTGACCTGAGCCTGACCTGGCCGCCTTGTGTTCTCAACTTGAGAAGGGGGTGAGAAAGTCTGAGGCCAATTAACTTCTCTCTCTCTCTCTCTCTCTCTCTCTCTCTCTCTCTCTCTCTCCCTCTCTCTCTGTCTTCCCCCACCCTCTTTCTTTCCCCCTTGTCCATCCCTCTTCCTTCCCTTCCCCCTCCCTTTCCCCCTCTTCCCCCCTCCCCATCTTGGAGACATGATGAAATTTCCTGAAACAAAACCTCACAGCCCGTTCTATAAAATGCTTTTGCCCTGGTGGAAAAAGTCCCGATGGTCCCTTTTATCTCCTCATTCCTGAGGCGCAGACCTGGCCCCCGTCTGTTTGTGCAGATGGGCTGCAGGGAACATTCCCAAGGCGGAGTGAGCAAGGCAGGGGCTTGAGGACTCTGTTCCCGGGCGCCTGTTTGTTCTTGCGGCCAGAGTCCTGGCCCTTTGGAGAGCACGGTGTTGTCTGGGAAGAAGTGTGAAGCAGGATTAGGTGTCCTGTGGTGTGATTAGTGGACAGGCATTGTTCCCCAGGAGGCGGGGAGCTTGGAGGAAAGTGTTTGGAAAGAGGGCTCCCAAGCAATGGAAGCATCCAAAGGGCCCTGTGAAGGCTGCTCCTCTCCACACTTATCTCCTGGGCCCTTTCCCTAAGTGTCAGTGTTCCTGTGGTCACTGCCTTCGGAAGCTACCACTGGTCTCTCTTCTATGTAGTCTTGGTCAGGTTCTCACTGGGCCAACTCCATTATCAAATTCAAAGCATCATCTCTCTCCTCTTTCAAATCAGCCCCCTTCCCTTAGCTAACAGACTGGATGCCCTCTGAGCCAGGTGCTCACTCCAAGCGATTCCCACCCCAGAGAGCCTTTGTGTGTCTGTCCCTCACCTAGCACCTTTTCCTAGCTCACTGTATGGATGGCTCCTGCTCATCATTGAGGTCTTGGCTCAATGTCCCATTCCCAAGCCAAACCCTGCCCAGTGTTTTCTCTTCACAGCTCTTACCACAACTTATTTTGTTAATTCATGTGTTTGGGGGCACTGCAGCAATCATTGGGTATTGAATGCTGCTGAGACGCAAGCTTCCCAAGGGCCAAACTCCTGTGTATCATTTTCTCTATGGTCCCACAGCGTGGTGCACGGAAGATGCACACTAAACCTGAGTGCCCTTGGCAGCACCTCTGACTCCCTCCACAGTCAAGTTCCATAGCTCCTGTAGTAGATGAACTAATGGGCAACTTGAAACACCTAGCCGAACTGAATCAGTGAGGCGCTGGGCGTGGAAGGTCAACCTGAGGATTGTTGCCAACAGCATAAAGAGAACGAAGGGGAAGATGGCATGCTGTTGCTGGAGAAGCTTGTCACACTGAGCTTCCTGATAAGGACTCAGCTGTTCTCATTATTGGAGGAGCTCTGGACCTTGCTGTCACTGAGGATGGCTGTGGTTCTCTTCGAGGGAGCACAGTACTTGAGTGTCGCTTCCTGGCTCCAGTGCAGATCCCTCAACCTGCTAGCACAAACCCTTCATCCTGCTGGCATAGACTTTCTAGCTTCCACCACTGACCTTTGGGCCTTCCCAGTGCAGATCCTTGATACAGACTTGCATGTGACACTGTGAGTTCTAGGCCTCCAGCTGGACCCACAGAGGACATTGCCATGGGCTCTAGGTCTTCAGCTGGACTCATGGAGGACACTGCCATGGGCTCTAGGTCTTCAGCCGGACTCACAGGACATTAATGTGGGATCCAGGCTGTCTGCTGTATTCTTAGGGTCTCTAGCACATGGACAGAACTCTTGCACTCCTCTGCATTTGACTTCTTTGGGTATTATAAAACAATCCTATGAATTACATGTCCTGTAGTAAATCTACTCCTTTGCAAGGCCTGACTACAACAGCCACAATCTCCTTAATAACCACCAGACCACCTTCTTACATCCTCTAGGTTCTGCCTTCCAGCCCACTATGCCCAGCAAAAGGCCCTAATTCTTCAGTCCAGCCCACATGTCCTGCAGTCGTGCTGGCCAGAGCACTTGACACACATTATAATGATTGATGAACATATGCTGAGGACACACCGGTGGAAAGGGCAGGAAACAGGGGCAGAGGTGTCTTTTGGTGTAGACCCCATAACTGGGACCTGGCATCTTGGGGGAACTCTGCTGGCATTAGAGTGCCCAGAGAACATGAAGAGGGAGAAGCCAGGGCAGCCTATGGAGAGGTCCAAGCGTGGCCACCAAGAATGACCACAAGCAAAGCTAAACCCAGCTGCTCATGAGCAAGACAGACCTGAGCCTCTATGTCTTCAACTGTAAGATGGTCACAATACAAACCATGCAGGGATTCTATGAGGGTCAAAGCATGTGTAAAATGCTTCCCCTGGCCTGGTGGGAAGTGGTAATTGTTTTTCTTCTTGCTGTAGCTGATGTTATTCACCTTCTTCTCCTCCTCACTCACAACCCCACCCCTACTGACTCCACATACACTGAAGACTTGAGTTCTCTCCTCCCCATTGTGGAGATATCCGTTTTCTGAGGATAGTGACACATTTAGGTTTCATTCTCTTTCCAGGAATGCCCCATGGGGAAATGACAGGTTTATTATCTTTAAGGATGAATCACCCTTAACAACAAAATTAACCAAATTAGCTGAATGGAACACTATTCTGCTCATCTGGTCCACTACCCTCTCAGACAGAACAGTACATAGTGACATACTCTGGTGCTCAGTGTGAACTGTCAGCATTCTTCCCAGGAGGCAGCTCGTCCAGCTGGAGATCAAGCTGACCTCAGGCCTAAATCCTCCCTGCAGTCAACCCCAGGTCAAAAGCCTGGGGTTTTGAAGCTTTTCTGAATGCTTGCCACATAACTAACTGAAGACAATGGCCACCAGCTCTTGGTCTCTTCCACCTCCTTTTTCCAAACACCATTCTTTTTTGAGTCACTATTCAACTATAAACATGTGTCACTCAATCACTATATGGTGTTCACTTTGTCATAAGACATATCATGTAATTTGTCTCTTTTTTCCAGAACCTCTTTAGTTCTTCAAACAATACTTCAACTGGTCACTAATAAAAATGCTCAAAAATCACACAAGTTCAGGGATGGCAAACTAGCGTTACGGATATTGTTTAAAAATCCAGTGCTAATTTTGTAAGCTGGGCATTCACATGGTCGAGGTTTCCAGCTTTCCTTAAAACAATTACACAGTTAACATCACTGGGTCTGCACTCTTACAAGATAACCCATCCTGGGGTATGTACCTCGAAAACTTGAGCTAGTGAAACAGTGCAGCAAAGATCCAAACTGCTAGGAGGCTAGTTAGTAAGAGGATTATCAGCCAGACAGCCCTCCTTTCTATCTTATTAACTGGAAAACAAACAGGGCATGAAATGGCAAAGCACCTACTCAGTCTCTGATTAGGTATCGAAGAACCACAAGACCTAAGTCTCTGTCATTATGGGACAAGTTTGTGGTTGTAAATTTCTTAAAACAGATGACCTTTCAAGAAATAAAAATAATAGCATCTACACCAACTATGGGACAGGAGGAAACAAGAACAGGTAAGAAGCCAGTCCTACACTCAAGCTCCCAGTCTCCCACTCTGTGGTATGAATGGGCACCTAATGATCCTGTTCCTGATGATCCACCTGAATCAGTGAGGAATATCTTATGGTTAGCACAGCCAGGGAAAGACCTGTAAAAGAGGATAGCCACTATTGGAAAAGGCAAGAAACTAAATCTCCACTCTCAACTGCACCTGACTATATAAATTATGGCCCATCCTTAAGGCCAAATACCATGCAGACATTAACAAGAATGAGGCACAATTACATTTACTGACATGCAATAATCTCCCAAAAAAGAGCAGATGAAAAAGCATGGTGCAGTGCAGCCTTCACAGCACACTACCACTAAACTACAGAGGAAGACGGGGCTGGGCTGCAGCTTAGTGGCAGAGAATGTGCTCAGAACACATAAGGTCCTGGGCTGTGTCCCCAGTACCCAAAAAAAAAAACAAAAAAAAAGACAGGGTATATATGTGTGCATATAAATATATCCTATACACAGTATATCTGTCAAAGGATATGCAAGAAACTAGTTAAGAAATTGGAGTGCAGATATAAAGAAATCATTACAGTTTAATTTTTTGATTTATAGACTGGTTTTCTTAACTGTATGTATAAAACTTTTTTCACAAGAAAAAGGAGATAATTATATCAGTGTACTCAAATTTTATCCAAAAAGTCCACATTATCAATGTTGGACTAAAAGGGAACAGTCAGCTACTACTCAGGAAGACTTCTGAGTAGAAGCAGATACTATCTGTGCCTTATGCCTTAGTATTTGACCAGTGATGCACATACCTGCAAATGTGGGGAATGACACAATTTCATTTCGGATGTCTGTGACGCCATCTCTAACACTTCCACACTCTTCTTCAAGGAGTGGAAGATCTACTCATCTGAAGGCCACTTGGGACACCTAAGAGACCACTTTCCTATCTTTCCAGTAACTTGTGAAGCAACTAAGAATGTGTGTGAAGCAGATTTGCAGAAGAGCTTCGAATTCATTCCCAACTCCTGGGTTTAAAGTTAGCTTAAAAAAAAAAAAAGCCCCAAGACAAGGAATTATACATCCTTTACAAAGTTCTCACAGGCCAAACATACTTTACCTTCAACTTCATTTATAAAACAGATGATTTTTAAAATCTATAAACTTTAATGGTAAGTCACTGAATTCCTGATAATACATAACAGTTTCTTAACAGAACATCAGAGTATTTCAACACTTTTATTAAGAGTATTGACTTGAATTAGTAGCTGAAGTAACAATTGCAAGAAGCCAGATTAGGTGTACTGTATAATATTCATACTTGATTTATTGACATTACTTAGCAATTTATTGGACAAAAGTCAAACTTTTTGTTTTTTATTAAGCACATTCCACAGTACAAAGCTGTCATGAATAATATCTGTACAATTTAACAGTTTCAATAGCTGTTCAGACACAAATTTATTTCAAACAGATAATTGGCAAACATAATTAATTACAAGTTAGAATTAGACTATCCCAGTGCTTTAAAACATTAATATAGCATTAATTTACAGTTGCTCAATTATGGTTAGCAAAATAAAGTCCAGAGTACAGCCAGGAATTACTACTGTAATCCCAGAAAGTCAGAATTCCTTGGGTGCCAAAGTCCCCTGTGATAATTTAGTAGGCACAATTCAAAGGTTGTGTGCATATTCAAAGGCCATGGTTTCCCAAGGAACAAGAGGAACTTCTATATTAAACATGCAAAAAAAAAAAAAAATCCATTCATTCAGAAAAATCGCCTCCGTCCCTCCCCCATTCCCCCTGGGCTTTCCTAGCCAGTTTGACAGAAAAGTTGTAACAAGAAGAGCGGTCAAAGTCAAATCACTTTCACAACCACTATCGCGCTTACAGCATCCACTTTATGAATGGAGGTTTATTTTTACACTTTTGAGACTCAACCTTTCAAATAGAAATTAGTAGAATGTGAGCAAGAAGGGTTATATTTAAGAAAAATCAAAAAGGCAAGAGAAAAATCAAAAAGCAAAGCCAACTCAACAAACAAACCACATACACACATACATTGATCCCCACACTCTTCTCAATGCAAAGGACAGAGTCCAGGGGCCTTTCCTAGGAGTAGAGTGTGCTTCTTCTGGAAGAGGATGCATTCACAGGAGGTGACTTATTGGTCCTTAAAATGGGATTGACATTCCTTGATCTTTGGAAACAATGGCAAGGGGTAAATCAAAACCTAATATTGAAGGAAGAAAAAGGAATGCTGACCAAAGGCCAACATCCTTTCCATGCATGATTGAAGCAACAGTGCCATTCTAGGCTCAGGCTGCAGAGCACTTGAGAGCTTTGAGAGTCTGCAGGGGCCACAGCAACAGGTAACAGCAGAGCTGGCTGAGACGGAACTCCTGGGCCTGAGGCTTCACCCTGCTCGGGAGTTCTCTGTCCTGCACACTGACCTCTGGAGGAGCCTGACCTGCTCAAAAGCTCCAGCACGCCAGCTGGCCCTGTAGCAATGCAGGAGGTCCTGCCTACAGGGCCTTCTTGTTCTTTCCTTCTCAGAGTTACAACTGCACAGAATGATGGCTTTTGACAAACAAGCTGAATACTATGGGAAGTGACCACTAGTACTCAGAAGTACTTCTGAGGAAAATAACAACAAAAAAATTTAAAGTACCTCTCTATTGCATATCCTACACAACAAATAAAACATTTGTGTTAAAACTTTAGAAGTTAGATTTTAAAACAAGATTCCCATTAAAAACACACCACACACACACACACACACACACACACACACACACACGACAATGACAAAATAAAAACACCATATGAATACTGCAGGAAGGGTTCTAGGTCATCCACATCAACCCTGGTGTCAGGTTCTCGAGTCCAGCCCATGGCTAAGTGCGAACACACTCTGCATTAGTGTCTCAGGCACAGGGGGCCTGACTCCAGCAACCTTGAGGTTAAACTGTTATGTACATTATATCTACATGCGGATACAGTTTTTTAAATTAGGAGGCAAGCACATGGATAAAGGTGTTACTCTACCAAATATCAGGAGATGGTTGGGAGCAGAGAAGAGTTAATAAAAGAAAAGAGCTATATTACCTATGGAGAGATAATATAGCTGGCTTATAGTTCTTTAAATTAAAAGAAACTGGTACAGAAAGAAAATGTAATCCAAAAAATATTACTGAAGCAATCCAGAGAGATTTTTCTATTGTCCACCATGTATATTCTTAATACAAGTCAAAATTCATAATGACTTGGACAGTAAAAAGGAGAATGCTAACTTCTGAAAGGAAAGCCCTGGACATTCTGGGTAGGTGTTTGGCACCCAAAATTTCACTCAAGAAGAATGCTGCTTCTTAATATCAGACCAAAGTGCAAATTAATTATAAATTAGAGGCCAAGTCTTCTCTTGACGGTCGATTTACTTCCATAAAACAGACTGTTATGTTCCTGTATATGAACGATTTACATTTGAAGCATTAGATTTTTTTTCACTGAGGGGGTAGGAAGTGGGCTTCTGTTCTACTGGAAGTCGGTGAAGCTAAAGTATCCTTCTCAAAGTAGAGCCGGGATCAGAGGTGAGAAATGTCGGTACTTGAAGAGTGAGGCTGCTTTGCATCTACCCAGCGTCTAGAACCAATTCCAGCTTCATAACTCAGCTGTGAATGAACTCCCTTAGGCATTTGGTAGCCATGTAGCCAGTAGTTCAAGACTAGGAAACCCTGGGGGGAGGGGGAGAGAGCACGGACATTTATTCTCCTTAAACAAGAGTACACCGGGTATGTCACAATGCAGCCATCTGTAGTCACACATCACAGACGCACGCACTCCTAATAGATGACTGCTTCTTAAATAAATAACCAGCATTAAAAAAATAGAAGCTGCAAGTTGTCTTAAAGCACCATATTTATTTAAACTTCACAACAACCCTAAGAGGTAGAAACTACCAGTATACTCACTTCACAAGTAAGACAACTAAGGGTCAAAAAAAAAATCTGTTTTTAATTCCAAGAGTTACCCATTAAGTGACAGGGATTCAAAGAAAGGGATCCAATAAGTAGGCACCTTTCACTGCTTTACTAAAAATATGTATCAGATATGCTCAATGCTAGGTTTCATATTTAGTATAACCTTATGATAACAGGGCGTGTAACAGGACCACTGCATATCCTCAGGAGAGCCCTATCACTGTGGAACAACAGTATACTAAAGAAACAAACTATTCCTTCTAAATAAAATGTTAATACTGCAATCAGAAATTACTTTTTAAAATCAATCACTTTTAAAAGGACAAATGTTGAGACTATAGGGAAGACTATGGAATGTTCCATATTTTGAATATGGTCTTGATCAGAAACACATTTTAATCACAATCTCTACATTCATCCATGTAAATATGCACACACACACAGAGACACACACATACCTCTGAAATAGAACATTCTTCAGACAATGTTTACCATGACTATGAACAATGCTAGCTGATATTTCTGTTATAAACCGAAACAAAGCCAAAACCCATTCAAATTATTTCGCAATCACTGATAGGTCACAACCCTTTCCGAATGCTGGCACAAAGCTGTTAGCTGAGAAATCTAGTAACCTTAAGTATAAATTAAGACAGAGGAAAAAAAAACTTAAAAATTGTGTATGATTTTTATTTTGATTTTACTTATTTATTTGCTTGTTTGTTTTTGGTTTCTTTTGTTTTGGGTTTTTTTGAGACAAGGGCTTGCTGTGTAGTTTAGGCTGGCCTTTAGCTCACTATGTAGCGAGACTGGCCTCCAACTTGCAGTGATCCTCCTAAATCAGCCTCCTGAGTACTCAGATTATAGGTCTGCACCACCACACCTGGCTTAATACTCTGTATGATTTTTAAAAAATAACTTTCCCAAAGGTTGTCATTTACATAAAGAACAAATATCCTAACACATTTCCTCAATAAATTCAAGAAAAACCAAATTTCATTCACTACTGCTTTCCCATTAACAATATTTAAGATTATTTGAATTCTTTTGAAAATGCCAACACCCAGAGCTAAGAACTGTGTACTCCCAATACTGCTGATGGGAGTGAACAGAGCTGCATACTCTTCTGGACAGCAACATAAGGTTGGGGCAAAGATCAGGCAGGAGAAATGAACATGGTACTGTCATAAACATTAAAAGATAAGAAGAGGGAAACCATAAATACATAACAACAGGGCTTAGTCCAAACAACTGAACAACATTTGGCAATTAGGAATTATAATTTAGACAAATATTGACATTGCTAACATGTAACAATTTTCCAGTAAGGAGGGGATGCATTTTTTAAAAGTAGTTATAACCACAATTTTAAAGGAGCTGACATGATATACACTAAAGGAGTTAACAATGGTGAACCACAAGTAGGAGTTTACTTTCTTCTCTTGTCTTACATACTGTTCTAATTCCTAATCATTTTATAATAAGAAAAAGCAGGATAAATTCTGTGCTATTATATATACAACTCTTCAGAGTTAGTAATTTTCTGTGAAAGTGACTGAAACAAATAAATCTAATGCTACATTTCCTAACACAGAAACAGTCTTCCCTGATAATATTAGGGGTGAGTATTTTACTACAAGGTTAAATCATCATTAAGGAAGTGTTTCTTACTATGTAATTGGTGATAACTGTTTCATGTTTCTATCAAAGAAAAGAATTTGGCAAACAACAAAATCTGTAAAGCTGACTGCTGAGAGTCTCAAAAGTAACTCACTTTGAAGAGACAAATGCATTTGTAGTTTCGTTGCTTGTTCTGGGATACAAGAAACGATTACATTATAAAGCATGCAAACTTTAAAAAATTCATAAGGTTGACTTATAACTGTGGATCATAACAAGGTACTTATTCTTAGGTTCCAAAAAAGGAGATGGGAGAAGCATCTGAAACAAGTAACTTAAGTTTTCTTTCTATCACAGCCGTAACTACTTCCTCACCCCACAACCAGAAGAACATTGCTCCTGGGCACCTTTACGTAATATACAAGTGTTGTCAATTTGTAAAAGTTTACTATGTCTATAAATTGTCTGTTAAGTATAACTGAAATGGGTATAGACGTTTTGGATATCACCACATACCTCTTTAATAAACTGAGTACAAAGACACAAACATAATACAAATACAAATTAAATTGCACATGTAAATTTCAAAGGTACAATTAAATTGTTTCATGACACAACTACTTCGAAGACTGTTCATTTCAGAAGTCCAACTACAGCTGTTCATGTGCTATCTTATATGCTTCTTTTATAATCTATGTTCTATGTTCTATTTTATGTGGGAAAATAAAAGGGGAGAGACACATCTGAAGCAATGCACCGAGGGAAATGTATAGTTTTAAGTTCCCATTAGAAAAGAAAAAGAGCAGAATCAATATAACAATGTCCAAGACTGCTATAAGAAAAACTGTAAAACAATGCTTTAGTAAAGGTGAACGTGTAAATTATAGATATACCTATGTTTATGGATTGTAAGACTCTACATTTGTTGAGACACAAATTATCCCCAAAATGAACCTTATATTGTTTGGTCCAGATCATAATCCAAGCAGCCATCTTCCTAGAATATGATGACTTCACTTTAAAAAAATAATTTAAAAACCTAAGGGACCTAGAATAATCAAATTTTTAAGAGCAGCAATCAAATCATTCCATCCCCAGTGATTCTTGGCTTAGAGCCAAGGACTTGCTTCTCAGGCTACCATTGCATTGAGCCTAATGTGTAAGGGGACTTGAGGGACCTTCTGAGCAAACTGCTGTTTGATTCATTCTTGAGGGAATAGAGGTGACAGGTAGACTTGGCAGTCAGAGGAAGAGAGATTTTGAGTATTTTGTTGGTAGTGGGATGGCAGTTTTTGTTTTTCAAAACTTAAAAAAAAAAACTGAAAGGCAGGAAAGAAAGAGAAAAAAAGAAAGAGATTCTTATGTTTCAAAATAAAATTCAAGAGAAAGGTGCTAAATTGATAGGACTGGGAAAATCGTTTAGGAAAGTATTTTTTAAAATCAGGAAACACATTCACCAGTGGTCAACATAGAAATCTACAATAGCCAGGATTCCAATTTTAGACCTTCTGATGATGTGACTAAAAAGATTTAGCTTTAGGGCCAGGGATTTAACTCAGTGGCACAAGCACCTGCTGTGAGTTCAATCCCCAGTACCCCACCACCACCAAAAAGATCTAGCTTTCTATTAGAGCCCTAGCTCTAATAGAGAGCTTGGTTCATGTCACAGGGGAAGCCAAATCACGAAATTTGCCCAAAGGAAGGGAGAATAGTTAGCAAAATTAAGAATACTCACCTGGAAAAAAGGGTGAAAGTGCAGACTGTTATCTGGAGATGTAAGTGTATGTTCTAGAAGGAGAACGTGTCTCGTTCTGAGCACTGGGAGGCACATTTAAGAAATCCCAAATCAAAATAGTGTCATCATGGGAGCTACTGATGATCTGAAACTCATCAAACTGTAGCCGAAACACACGACCAGAATGTTCCTACAAAATATAACAATGAATAAAATAACATCTTTAAAATTCCTCACAGCTTACAATGAAAATTCAGCACAAACCGAAAACATAGTGCCTCATCCAGGTTTCCCAAATAATTTTCCAGGGCTTACTAAGCTTTGGCCTTTACCCTAAGAATAAATTATTTTATTTTCCTTCCAGATTTTTCTTTCATTAAACTTTGTATCCTTGATCCTGGCCCACTGACATGTCAAAGAAGAAAAATGACACAATAGGCCCCAAAATTCTAAAGTAAACAGTATTTAACACCATTTTTAAGCCATAAATACTAGAACCAGAAAACATAGGTTTGTTTTTTAACATGACTAAGAATATCTGTCTCAAACAACAGGTGATACCAAAATTCATAGTGAAACATTAACATTAAAATCATGAAAAAAACAAGAATGGGGATTGAAGACAAGATAGCAGACTGGTAGGTAGCAGGAAAGAGACCCTCTCTGAGAGAGACAGCTCAAATGCCAGAATAAAACACCCTGGAGAGACCCACACAGAGAGAGATGGACTCTCACAATCTAGGAAGAAACTAAAGTGCAAAAAACTGCTCGAATATGAGGTCCTGGGGCTACTATTAGTGAAGATAAGATCAGCAAGCACAGCGCCCTGCTCGAGCCGCCTGAATTCCTGCCCGACCTGAACAAGCAATCCACTCTGAAGCGACTGGCTTGAGCCGCCGGAACGCGGAGCTAAACAGCCCTGAGTGTGGCTCGCCCAGACCGGCCCTGCACTCGACCCACCCAGAGGCACCGTGAATTCCCACCGCAGATGTGCTGAAGTCAGAGGTCGGGGAGCCCAGCAGTTCTTGGGGACTGGCATCAACATGCGGTGAGTGATGGGAATAAGACCCTCCCACGGGAAAGGGGAAACCAACTGGACGACATGTTGGATTTGGGCAGGACAGCCCTAACTCCATAAGGAAGTGGCTTCAGCTGGTTGCTCCCCTCTCCAAGCGGATTGGTGGAATCTGCTTGGACTAGGCCACGCCCCTGGCAGGAACCCAGTGAGTCACTACAATATTACTTCCCTGAGATCAGTGCACACTGATGCAGTGAAGGCCTGCAAAGCTTGACTGGCCCCGAAGGGAGGAGCTAGCGCACACTGCCCATGGGTGAACTCTAATCTCTGATAACCCTTTGAAGAGGGCTAAAGCTCCTAGCCTGCGCCCTCTAGAGGAGCCTTAACCAACAAGAAAAGGGTCTGGGCATTACTGTACACTTGTATGGAAGGAACCAAAAACATGACGAAAGGGAGAAATAAGAAACAACTCCCAGCCCCCAACCCTGAGAACATTGATCCAGGAGAGGTAAATACAAAAGAGATTGAGGGCAGCAAAAATGCAACATCAAACACAGCGTTAGCGGACATAAAGAGCTATCTTCAGGACCTTGTAAGCAGGACCAAAACT
>PVJX010009924.1:0-59072 GCA_004027295.1 Dolichotis patagonum
GGGCTACGGGCCCAGACAGACCTGGCCCAGATGCTGGTCTCAGGGCAGTTCCCTGCGGATGAAGGGCAGGCCTTCAGTCCCAAACAGTCGCAAAGAGATCCAAATTTGTAAATTTTAAAACATAAAAGTGAGACTGAAGAGTATCATACACTAAGAGTTCTCTTAAAGGTTACTAGTGAAAACTTTTTTTAGGCAGCATCTCACTATGTAGTACATATTGGCCTTGAATTTACTTATGTAGTCCTGGCTGGCCTTGAACTTAGCAGGGGGCGGGGTGAGGGGTGTCATTCTGCCTCAGCCTCCCAAGTGCTAGAAATACAGGTATACATCACCACAGCCAGTGGAAATGTATTGATTAAAACCACAGACCATTATAAAGTTCTTTGCAAAAAATAAACTTGCACAAATTAAAATGTGAAAATAAAAAATATATGACTTTCAGTAATGATATTTTTAATACACATACATATAGATCTATATATATTATGTAGTATTTTGCCAGTCATAAAACAATGTACACCCCAGTCCACAGTTTCCTTTTTTAGGTCACAGAATCTAAAAGGCTGTATGTAAGCTACTCTTATGTCTAATTTCAATTTTAATGAAACTGTTTGCTAAAACCAAGACATTGTTATAAAGTTCAAGTGTATACAGGATTTTATAAAGACTAGAACATATGCAGGTGGGTGCTTAAGGAATTTTCTGCCCCTTTTGCCAGCAGCAGGATGCCATCTGCTTGTGGCATGAATCAAACTAACCCTCCAAAAATTTGGTTGTTTAGTTAACATTGAAAACATACTCTAAATCCAAGATGTACTGTCATTTTTCAAATGTTCTTAACCATACTTAAAATCTTGTTTTCTACTTTAAAAGCAGGAAAAGTCTGTTAGTTTAGTCTTTCCTTGTGCAACTATTTAAAAAGAAAAATCAAATCAGTGCATACATCTACTTTCAAAACAGTATCACTATTAACTGAATAGATAATTTGACTTATCTTGAAAAATGAGCACTATTTAATTTTAAATTGTTTTTACCTCATACAGCACAGCTATCAACAGTAATATCACCAAAAAACACACTAAAATCACTTAATTGACTGGTTTATAGTAGTTTTAATTCCCTCATTTAGTTATTGCTTTATCTGTCTCTAACTTAAACTTCTGTGAAAGGATAAAGTTTCATAGGCAAGAATAAAGTTCACAGTCATTATGTGCTGTTTAAACAGAATAAAACACCAAGTTTACAAGTGGCTCTTGTACATTCTAATTTACTGTATACATTATTAAAAGACTAAAAAAACCCTCTGAAAATAGAAAATGCCTTGCCAGATGTTGTGGGGGGAGTCTCATTGGATATGTCACCTAGCAAATTTTTTGTTTCATCATTTTGAGCAAACTGAAAATGCCTTCCTCAGTATAAAGGCTTAAAAGAGTTGTAATAAAACTCTGTGAAAAATCCCTATAAATGACTAAACATTTAATTTAGACTTAAAAATATGTCTCATTAATTAAAAAAAAATAATATTAGCCATATCTCCTGAATAGACATGCCAACAAGGGTATACCTATCCCTATGTCTTTTAAAATTATATAGAACTTTTGGCCACATCCACGTCATATTAGACACTGACTGTATTTCAGTCCCAGGTCAATTCACAGAAAGCTTTCACCTAAAAATTATTGCCACTTACATAGTATGTCTTCAAAGGATGTTTTAATTAAAGTTAAAAATCCATTAGGTAAACACATTAATACTGTGTCACAATTATTTTTATACATACATGCAAACACTTGAAGAACAAAGCATGCACACTGAAAATTATAATTTTTAATTTCATGAAATCGAAAAAGTAAAAACTGACACTAAATCATTTCATCAACATAATCTACCAAGCATAGCATTACCTAAGAACAAGCTTTAATGCCACACTCAATACCCAGAAATACATACTTTTGTCTTTTTTAAAAGAAAAAAATTATACTCACAAAGAAAAATGACTTCAACAAACTTACTGATAGTAAAACAAAGAAGGGAAAATATAGGTCACTCACACAGACACACACACACACACACACCCCTATTATGCTACTATCATTGTAATTATCATTATAATTCTTGCTTGCAGGATTAAAAATTAAATATATTTCCCTTGAACATTTTGGGACTATTTCTCTTGGAATTAACTAACATTTTTAATCACTGGAATTAGAAAAGGTATTCACCTGTTTGATTGTCAAAATGGAAATAAGATGTCAGAATTGGAGTTTTGAACTCAGAAAAGTATCAGTTTTTACCAATCCCTATAAATAAGATTTGACAGTCAGTAATTAGCATAGGAAATGTGAGAGCTAATTTATATGTTGGTTTTTCTTTTATAAATGGTAGTTTTATATTTTTATTTTGAAATAGTTCCAGACTTACAGAAAAGTCGAAAATCACAAAGAATTTCTGTAGACTCTTTATGTATTAACCTTCATGTTAGCATTTTACCACAGATGCTTTATCTTTTTCCCTTTTTTTTTAAACAAAAGCATAAAAAGAATAAAAGACTTAGGAATAAGCTTAATGAAAGAAGTGAAAGATCTGTATTTTGGAAATTAAAAAACACTAGAAGAAATTAAAGAACTAAATAAACACAAAGACATAGCATGTTCATGAATTAAAAGATTTAATATCATTATCGTGACAATACTGTTCAAATTGATGCAAAGATTAAACAAAATCCATATAAAACTTTCAGCTTTTCAGATTGTATTTTTTCAGCTTTTCAGATTTTATTTTTACAGAAATTGATAAGCTGATCCTAAAATTCAAGTGGAATTACAAGGAACCTTTAAGTAGCTAAAATAGTTTAGAAAAAAGAACAAAGTTGGGCCATTTATACTTCTTAAATTCAAAACTTACTACCAAAGCTATAATAAATAAGACTGTATGGTATAGATGCAGGATAGGCATACAGATCAAGGTAACAGAAATAAATCTATACATTAATTAATCAAACTAATTGATTTTGACATGAGTGCCAAGATAATTTAATGTGAGAGTAGTTTTTTCAACACATGGTATTGTGTTGACAGGATACCCATAAGAAAAAGTATGAAGTTGGACCCTACACTCAAATCACATACAAAAACTCACTCAACATGGATCAAAGATCTAAACAGATGTGCTAAAAGGCTTTTAGAAGAAAGCACAAGCATAATTATGCATGATCCTCAAACAACTGTTCCTTAGATATGACACAAAAAGTACACACAATAAAGGAAAAAAAGATAGACGATCACAATTTAAATATATAATCTGTGTGCTTCAAAAGATATCATTAAGAAAGTTTGAATACAACCAATGAAGAGAAAAAATATTTCCAAATCATGTATCTGATACAATTTATATACTTAAAATACATAAATTAGCAGTATGGTAGCATACCTTGTAATTGAAGCTACTAGAAAGACTGAAGCAAGAGGCCGAACAGGGTAACTTACCAAGACACTGTCTCAAAACAAATTGTTAAAAAGTACTGAACACAGCTCAGTGACAGAGCAGTTGCCTCACATGCTTGAGGCTCTGGGATTGAGTACTACATTCACTCACTCAAACACTAAATCGACTGTAAAAAACAAATATTCTAATTTTAAAATAGCAAAGATTATCAAGAGCTATTTCCCCAAAGGTGTGCAATGTTTCATAAATACCTGGAAAGATTTTTCAACAGCATCAGTCACTCTAAAAAGATATAATATTGGGCCAGGGATTTAGCTCAGCAGCACAAGTGCCTCCCTGGCAAGCATGAGGTCATGAGCTTGATCCCTAGTCGGTACCCCCCACCAAAAAGATATACTATCAAAACTACAAAAAGACATCACTTCCCACCCATTTGGATGGCAATAATGAAAAAGATGGATAACAACAAGTGTCAATAACTACATGGAAAAATTGGAATCCCATTCATTGTTGGCAGGAATATAAAATGGTGCATTTTGGCGGTTCTTTTTAAAAGGAAGGTACAGACTTCCTATGTAGCCCGATAGTTAATTCCTAAACACATGCTCAAGAGAATTAAAGCCATATGACAACAATAAACTTGTTCATAAATGTTCCTACTGGCATTATTCCTAATAGTCAAAATATGGTAATAATTCAAATATCTATCAACTGAGGAATGTGGCATATTCACAAAACAGTAATGTTCAGGTAGAAAAATGAAAGGAAGTACTGATACATGCTACCCTGAAACATGGACAAACCCTGACATGGACAAACCCTGAAAACACTGTGCTAAATGAAAGAATTCAGTCACAAAAAGGCTACTTTATATGATCTAATTGACACAAAATGCACATAAATAGGAAATTCCACAAAGACAAAGTAATTTCTGGCTGTTATGGACTGGGAAGAAAAGGAAGAATAGACAGTAAATACTGACATATATGGGTTTCTCCTTGATGAGACCAAAGTTTTGGAATTAGTAATGATGGCTACACACAATTAGTAGTAGTGATGGTTGCACAAAAATGTTCAGAACAGTAAAAACCACTTACCTGCACATTATTAAAGAATGAATTTTAACAGTGTGTGAACTACATTTCAATGTTTTTAAAGCATTTAAGAACTTTTTAGATGGAAAGATAAAGAAAATAGCAAGACAAGTATTTAGAAAACTTCATTTCTCTAAGGAAAAAGGGGCTGGAGAAATAATGCAAGAGAATATGGAGTTTCTTACGTCAAACAGAACATCACAGTGACAAAAGCTAACTTTTTAGAGAACTAATTCTGAGTGATGAACATCCTTAACATCAGTCTTACCCAGTTTAAGTTCTGTTTTTTTTAATTAAAGAAGACTTGTTACTCCTCAATACTCTTTCTATAATGTAGGCCAATCCTGTACATATCTTTATTTATTTCTTTTTTTTTTTTTTGGTGCCGGGGATCGACCCCAAAAAACTCACGACCTCGCACTTGCCAGGCAAACGTTTACACTGCTAAGCTAAACCCCTGGCCCCAATCCTGTATATTTCTGAAAGCAATCAAGCTAACTTTCTTCACAATGTTCAGTAAGTTAGACTTTTCATTGACTGACCTTTTCTTCATTAGACAAGATTAGGGAAAGTTGAGTGAATAGATTTAAAATAAGTAGGATCCTTCTATTACTAACCTGATCTTAATCTAAATTCATGAATTTAGTTATTAAAAAGAAAATCTGCTCTCTTGTCTTATAAAGTAATAATGTTATCACATTATTATTTTAAATCATGTTTCTTTTTCCTTTGTGCTAGTTCTACTGTAATTTCAAAGCTAAAAGATAATTTCCCCCAAAATACCCGGAAATTTAAAAATTCTGATCATTCTGATTTTTTATTTAGACATACTTACCTAAAATGAATATATCTTAGTGAATATATGCTGAAGAGCAAAAAATTAGTTTCTTATTTTTCAATAACTGTCTAATGATTGAGGCTATTTTAGAAATCTTAAGGTAGGTATGTAAATCAATTTATTTTGAAATACTTTCTTGCATCATTTTGTTTTATTTTGGGGGGCATCTGAAACTGTTAGGGTGCAAGCAGACCATCTGACTAGCTAAACACTACTGTAAAATAAGGTATGGTAAATACTACTGTAAAATATGTAAACATTACTGAAAATGAGATATGGTAGGTTTACCCTCCCAAATTATGCCACTGACTTATTTAGTGAAGTAAGGAAAGACAGATAAATCCATTAACCAAATCTAGAAGAATGATAGCCATGAGAGACTTCACTAATACGAATGTTAACGGTGTTATCTCATTAGCGATGTTTCTTGTACCAATGATATACACCTTAAATTAAAAAGATGAAAATATGAAGGCTAAAGATTTTTAAATATCCACTGTACCAGTCTGTACAATTTAGTTTGAAACATCAAATTAGAAGATTAAACATTCACTCACTGAAAACTATTTTCCAACAACTCTCTCTAACTTACGTTTTTATTTATATTCCAAGTTTCAAGAATATCTTGCCTTATTGGTTCCAGTACTATTAAGACCTTTTCAGACTGGATGCTTTCAATTTAGAGCTCACAAAGTAAGTATTGCATAGTAGTATGAACTGAATGAAGTCTTAGAATCTAAATGTCATCAAAAAACATTTCTACTAACATTCCTAATTGTAGGTTGTTTCATGTCCTATAATCTTAAAAATACCTGAATGAGCTTGACAGGTATTAAAAAAGGTTTGTAAAGGAATTATTTTTCTCCTAAGAGGAGGAAACATCAAGTAAAATTTAAGAGAGATGTTCATTTATGTATTTCCATGAAGCAACTTAGAGATTTGAATTAGAAGGATAGAAAGCATGAGGGATCAAAGTACCGGGTACTTCCAACATTTTGAGAAAGATATGGTAATAGTAAAACTTCCATTAACAACTTCTATAAGAAACACTGTCTGCTATGTGATAGCTGCTACATATAAATTATCTCATTAAATTTCAAAATATAGTATTAGTTTTCTCATTTTGCAAATGAGGAAAACTACGTTGTCCAAGGATACATCCAAACTATGATTTAATTCCAAAATCTATTTTTTGACTATAGTATGACACCTCACCTTCTGTTCTTTTAAAGTACTGCTGCATACTGAAAGGCCAATAGGTCCTTGCAATTAAAATAAAATGTATGCTGCAAATTAGACCAATAGAAAACAAGGTAGTCTGGCAGCCAAGTAGTATATATCTGCCTATCTAACTTGGCTTCTTATGTATTAGGGAAACCTAACAAAACAATCAAAGCAAAATATGTACATAGGCATATTAGATTCATGTTTTTAAAAAATTGTCAACAGAAATCAGCAGAAATGCAGGATAAGACTAGTAGTCAAGCTTTTTAAAAGATTTTTTTTCCACATAAGATTGTAGGACTGAAACTAGTTAACAATGAACAAATAAATAAAACACTGATATTTTTAATGGTAACTACTTTATTTTACAACTTATATGTAAACCTTGCAGCAATAATAAACTCTGCAGTAAAACACTGTTTAATATGGCAATTCCTTACCATTTCCCCATTCCCCTGTACTGGGGATTGAACCATAGGGTCTTCACACTGAGCTGCACCTTTGGTATAAGGTCTTGCTAAGTCACTGAGTTGCCCAGGCTGGGCGCAAACTGTGATCCAACTTGTGATCTTTCTGTCTCAGCCTCTCAGAGTGCTGTGACTACAGGCAAGTGACACCCTACCTGACTAATTCTTGGCTTTTATATATGGCATCCAAAGATACACCTGAAGGCTGAATGCATGCAAATCTCTAAAACTACTTACATGAATAATGGGTGTTTATATTCTCTAAAAGCTAAAATATATCAAATTTCTAATTATGGTTTGGCAGTACTCCTTATTACCTGATACAACCTTTGACACAAACCAGCAAGCCACAAAGCAGCAAATAAACTTTACGGACACCTTGATTCCTTGTTTCTTAACCTATAATATTTTCTTGTATTTTAATTTGTATTCTCCATCTATTCATGATTGTATCAAATTTTTAACACTGACTTTTTTCATTATGTTTTGTGAAGAACAGAATTTACCAGAAAATCTAATAATCCTTTATGACTTTAGCTTGTCAATCTATGCGACAAGACATGTTAAATTCACCACCCATTCTTCTGTGCAAGAATCACTGAGTGGTTCTAGAGGAAGTCTAAATCTTAGTTGATGTTTTTCATTCTTTCATGCATAGGCACTTTCACATGTACTTCTTTTAAATAAAAAACTATGTGTCTGAACAAAATTGACCTGACATGTCTTCCCTAACCCTACTTACAATTTGTTCTAAGCTTACTGTTTAAAGAAATCTACTACAACAACATATTACTCATTTGTATCCTGAAACTACCTGACATAGTTAGGAAAGCAGAAATCACACAATTAACAGTTAGAGATGATTTTTATAATGTATAAAATAAGAATTAGTCAGGTAAGTGAGGAAAAAAAACACATCAAAACAGAAATTTAAATCACTGTTGTCCCTAAATCAATAGCTCTACATTTTTGCATTTATGTAAATACTTTTATCAGCAAATAGTGAATTATTTTGGTAGCTCAAATAATCTTTAATCTACCTTAAATGGGGTCATTTTAAAACTTGCATTAGAAATTCTTGGGCTGCAAGTGTCTATAATAAAGATATAATTAGGAGTTCCCAGCTGTTCAATAAATATTACCGGGACAGAACTTCTTAAAATATCCTTTGCCATTAAATACCTATAATCATTAACCAAGGCAAGAAGTAAAAGTTTTATGGGAAAAAAAAATGACCAAACATTATTTTACAAGAAGTTTCTGGAAACTATATATTCAAAACTAGACTAGTTGCTGTGAAGGAAAAAGTATCTTGGTTCTAACAATCTCTGAAACACCTTAGATTTGGACATCATAGAGCCTAAATAAATTGCTCCTTGGATAGTACAGAGGTATATATTCTCAACAAAATTCTATAGTAAAGATGAACCTTTTAGAGCTTTCAATGAGACAAACAGCCCACTGTAGCATGTGTCCCATAGGTTCACCACCACCATCCTAGAGAGTACACTCACAATCAGTTGAAAGGCAATTGCAACTGCTAAAGGCATTTATGAGAGCTTTAATACAATTGAAAAGGGAAGTACAACACATTAAGCGCGTGCTCTAAATGAAACACATACAAACACACACATACATATACACACACAAACAGGCAAGACAGTGATCTAGGAAGATCTATCTCCTATATCACATCATAAAAGATGCAGTAAGCTGCTTTAGAAGTGACTAAAAGAGTGCCCTAGAAGACACTAACAGATTTTCTTTTAAGGTAACAGATAAATTGTAATAAAATATTACTTCCATACTTCTAAAAACATGTTTTCATTTATTTATTTTTAACTGACACATAGCAATTACACATATTTATGGGGTGCGGTGAGACATTTTAGTATATATTACAATGTACAATGATCAGATCCATGTAACTGGCATATCCATCACCTCAAACATTCCTCAATTCTTTGTGTTGGGAAACATTCAAAATCCTACTAGCTGTTTTGAAATAGGAGTTCTTCCTCCAATTCAACTGTACCCTTGTACCTGCTAACCATCTTCTCTCCAATCCTCCTTCCTCTACATGCTTCTCAGGCTCTGCTAACCATTATTTTCCTGTCTACTTTTATTAGATCAATTTTTCAGCTTCCTCATCTATATAAGAAAATGCAATGTGACTCTTTCTGTGCCTAACTCACTTCACTTAATATAATGTCCTCCAGTTCCAAATTGTTGCAAATGACAGAATTTCATTCTGTGGGAATGGGCACCAATAAGTTAGACACACTAGGGTATGGACTTAATTATGCTCATATCTATACAACTTTTCCAAGTTTCGGATTCAACTACAAAATTAAATGTGTCCATTAAATGACCACTTAGTTTCTTCTACTTCTAACTTTCTACAATTCTATGTTAATATAAAGATATAATGAAAATAAATATGCAAGGATTCTGGTTAGATGGCAAAGAAGTCTATGCACCTTTGATTTCTCTTAAATTCTCCCCCTAAAAACAGAGCAAATGGAACTGCTAAACTAATCATCAATGGACAGTATCTATAACAAAGCTAAATAGTAAAGTATTACTATTAACCTCAAAATATATGTAAACAAAGAAAAACACCAATAGCTGTAAGACAGGTATATAATAATTCTATACCAACAAAAAGTGACATAATTATAATTATAATGGCACATACTATCAATGAATATGGAAGAACTCAGGAAATATTGTCCCCTTGAGTCCTTTCTGGGGGAGGGGGAACTCAAACAAAACTACTCAGTTTAAATTTCTGACTCAGTTATACATTCTTATTTCCAGTTCTTATTTCCAGTTATGCATTCTGCTGTTCATACCTCACCACCCAGCTATGATGTGATGTGGAAGAGGGCTATACTACAGTTCTGAAAAAGAAAAGGCTTAGGTCATTGAAGAACACTTTGGAGGCCTGCTACTACAATATACAATTGATTCTGGTTATTCGAAGACTTACGCTTTATAAACCACTGTAAACACTGAATTAATATTACTGAACCACTGCTACTATGAGAAAGTTCCTGTGACTCTTTGGTCACAATGTTTTCATCAACTGATCAACATATAATCCTTTAGGTATGATTCTATTTAAAGCAACTTATTTAACATATATTGTTGAAGTCATCAAAAAAGGACAAAATAGGAAAAAAATATGGCACTAAATAAGTACTAAAGAGAACTCTTTATAATATGAAAAATGAAACAAGAAGGAGATGTTGCCTTGTTTTACCTCAGTTGTGAATAAGCAAATCGGGTGACAGAAATTCTTTATTGCTCTGTAATTAGCCACAAAAACACCACAGTTATTGATTTTGGAATCACATATAAAATGTAGTAAGGAGGCAAACTGACAAATAGAATGGTACCTTGGTTCATAAATGCTTTTGTTTGCAAACAATGTGGCTCATGAACAAAAGCATTTGGCAAAATTTTGTTTTTGTTTGTGAACTCTACATTGGGTGACAAACACTACAGCCATGTTTCCTGTACAAACACGAACATGGCTATCATTTCCAAAATTATGAAACAAATGAACAAGGGTACCACTGTATAGAATTCACCAATAATAAAGAAGCAAAACAGTAGGAAAAAAGTTCAAATATTTTTAACTGCCTCAAGTTACATGTCTACTTGGAGAGTTTAAGGGACTACCTGTATTTATTAAACAAATCTCTTAGGAGAATTATCTAAAATATAATAGCTTAAAAATGCTTACAAAAATACAATCAATTACATGAAGGCTTTTACAACACAAGAAACTTTAGTAAATTATACTATGACTTCCCTATGAAATTATACTATGACTTCCCTAATATTATGAAAATTTAAGAAGCAAACAGCAATTATTAATATTCATTTGGCTTTGTATTTTAAGCCCTATGAAACATCATGTTTGACGTAAATGATAATTTTCTTTTTCAATGAGGAAAAATTTCAAAGAAAAAAATTAGCTAAAATTTTTCTTAATAATCATTTTAGGGTTACAAGTAGCATTTAAATTATTAAGTCTTACCTATAAAATAGTAAATGTGAAAAAGACCTAAATGATGTTTTATTCAATACTTGCAAATCTAAAACACAGAGGTGATGGGGGCCTCCCTCAACAAAGCAAACATCAAAACCTACACTTACCTTTATATACAAACAACACATTTTGAAATCTGTATATAGTTACTTATTTTAAAAAATCAAAAAAAATATAGCTCTTTAAAGGTAGTGAGAGCCAGGATATAGCTCAGTGGCATAAGCACCTGCCTGGCAAGGGCAAGGTCATGAGTTCAATCCCTGGAACCAAAAAAAGAAAGAAGAAAGAAAGAAAGAAAGAAAGAAAGAAAGAAAGAAAGAAAGAAAGAAAGAAAGAAAGAAAGAAAGAAAGAAAAGAAAAGAAAAGAAAAGAATAAAGATGCTGAGACCACTTAAAGCAGTGTTCCTTATTCAAGTGAGATCATTTGAATGAATTTAGGAGTCATGAATCATTGTACAAGCTCTTCTACTAGGTTTGGTCCCATTATTTATCTTCTCTGAACCTCAATTACCTCATTTTCGAAATATAAGAATTAATCTATAATGTGAAACCTTCGAATCCCACACTTTTTGGAGTATTTCCTCATAAATTATAGCAAGAACTCTCAATCTGGAGAGGTCTCCATTTTCATGTTGAAATCTTACCTCTAAGCCGACTGCAGTGGCCCTATTGGTCCCTCCAAACATTACGAAAATTATCAGATAAGAAAATATCTTTCCCATCCTCGTCAGATTTTTACACACCGTACTTTTCTTTCTCCTCCTTATCCCTCCGCTTTCAACACGTCAGAGAAATGCAATGTACTCAAGAGTTGAAAAACTAAACTATAGTTAAAAAAGAATTTTGAAGATGATGATGATGATAGTAGTAGTAATGGAACTGAGGACAATTCCCTTAGAAGTAATACATTTTAGAATTCAACACATTAACTTAAATGTGTCTACATCAATAAAACAGCAAGTGAGTAACACTTTATCTTTTCTCTAGAAAATAAAATATTTTTATTTTCATTAGAAAATGTCAACCGTTAAGTCTAATATGCTCATTATTTCATAATAACAATCAAGGCTTTTAATTTTTTTTTCGAATTTCAGTAAATCTACTAAAGATGAAGTATGTCTGTGCCAGATGCAAGGTGACCCTCCCCGAATACAAGCAAGAAGGGCCACGCAGACACAGTGATGCCCCTCTACACACACAAACGCATGGCAATCCACCAACTTCAAACTGGCTCTACATTCTGGTTCTTCTTGGCCTGGAATAAGAGGTGAAGAATAACCCACCAACCTGATCCTGGAAGAGGACCATTCCTTGGGAGAGTAGGGACCATCCAGACCCGATGACCATCAACAGTAAGTCCAACACTCCACTTGCACCCTGTCCCACGATCTATATCCAGCAGCAACCAGGAGCTGATCACCCCTTTTCATCTACCTACCAAAAGGAGCAAGAATACATCTTGGCTTGGAAAGTAGTCACAGTGTGGAGATGAAAGGACAGAGGGGCCTCAAATGCAGAGAGATCAACCTGAAAACACACAGGACCTAAAGACAGTCTCAGAAAATCACGATGGGCTAAATTCCAAGACTGCAGATCTTGGAAAGAAACCAAACACTCAAAAACACAGGAATTTTTTCTTTGACTCCTCATCTTTGGTTGATTCCTCTGTATTGTATTGTTTTTATCTTTCCTTCATCAGGTTTCTTTGAGGAATTTTGAGGAATTTTTTTCACTTTTATTTCCTTTTCCCACCTTTTCTCTTTGCCCTTTCAAATTTTTTCTCTTCCTTCTTCTCTTTTATTTAATATTCTATTCCGTCTTGCTTGTTTTTCTTGTTTGTTCTTTCCTGTCACTGTCCCCTATCAATTTCCTTTTACTCCTGAGTAACACCCTATCTCATTTTTCTCTCCTCTTTCTCATTTTCCATTAATTTTTCAAGTTTTTCTTTTTTTTTTCACTTTCCAGTTCTACATCCTAACTTTACTGCTTATTTTTCTTCAAAAATAACACAGGGTCTTATATTAATTCTTGCTCCAAAAGATGCAATAGGGCTTATTTTCCAGGGATGTCTTACTTTTTTCATGTACAACAATTCACATTTATTCATGTATGACAACTGAATTCATGTATGACAACACTTTAGTCACTTTTTCATGTACAAAAATCTACCTTTACTCAAATACAAAGTTCCACCAAACAGTCACAACCAACATAAATCTACACCCAGACACATAATAATTAAGATCTCAGACATACAACAGAAAAACAGAATACTAAAAGCTGTTAGAGAAAAAACACAAGTCACCTACCGAGGAAAGCCCATTAGAATCACAGCAGACTTCTCAGCACAAACCCTCAAGTCAAGACATGATTGGAATGAGATATTTCAAGCCCTGAAAGAAAACAATTTTCAACCCAGACTGATGTACCCAGCAAAACTTTCATTCAAATTTAATGGAGAAACAAGATACTTCCATGACAAAGAGCAACTGAAGAAATTCATGTCCACCAAACCAACCCTAGAAAGACTGTTGAAAGACATACTAGGCAGAGATAAAAATGACCACAATCCCCAGAACAACAAAAAGAAACCATCAGGTAGGACAAGCAATTAAATAAGGGGGAAAAGCAGAAAGCAAACTATTGGAACATAACATGGCAAAGTTGAGCCAGTACATATCAGTGATATCCATAAATGTAAATGGCCTCAATTCAACTATCAAAAGAAATAGGTTGACAGATGGATCAAGAAACATGATCTCACAATATGCTGTATACAAGAAACACATCTGACCCAAAAGGAAACTCATAGATTAAAAGTCAAAGGATGGAAAACAGTATTCCATGCAACAGGAACCCAGAAAAAAGCAGGAGTAAATATTCTATTTGCAGACAATGTGAACTACAAACCTAAAATGATTAAGAAACAAAGAAGTCACTACATACTTGTAAGTGGAAATATTCAAGAGAAAGAACTAACAACTATAAATATATGTGCACCAAACACAGGAGCACCCAACTATGTAAGACAGATACTGAAGGACATGAAAAACCAAATACACAAGAACACAATTATTACAGGGACCTTAACAGCCCACTGTCACAAAGAGATACATCAACTAGACAAAAAGTCAGCAAAGAAATAATAGAACTGAATCATACCTGCGAGCAATTGGACTTAGTAGATGTTTACAGAGTGTTCCACCCAACCACAACAGCATACACATTCTTCTCAGTTACACATGGGACATTCTCCAAAATAGACCATATATTATCCCATAAAACATTCTTAGTAAATGCAAAGGTATTGAAACTATCTCCTGTATAATATCTAACATAGTGTACTGAATTTGGAAATTAATGGCAAAAGAAATTGCAAAACCTGCATGTATACATGGAAATTAAACAACAACCTCTTAAACAACCAGTGGGCTACAGATGAAATTAAGGAAGAAATAAAGCAATACCTACAATTTAATGAAAATGCGGAAAAAACCTATTGTCATCTGTGGGATGCAATGAAAGTGGTCTTAAGAGGGAAATATATAGCAATAAATAGTCATATCAAGAAAACAGAACGAGCACAAGTAAACAACCTAATGCTTCATGTCAAGCTACTAGAGAAAGAAAAGCAAGTTAAACCCAAAGCTCATAGAAGAGAGAAAATAGTAAAGATTAGAGCAGAAATCAATGCAATTGAAACTAAAAAAAATACAAAGAATTAATGAACCAAAAAGCTGGTTTTTTGAGAGAATAAACAAAACTGACAAACCTCTAGCTAACCTTATAAAGAAAAAGAAAGAAAAAACCCAAATTCACACAATAAGGACTAACGGGGGAAATTAGTACACATCCCATGGAAATTCAAAAGATCATGAACACCTACTTTAAAAATCTCTACTCACATAGAAAGGAAAACACAGAGGAAATGGACAGATTTCTAGAAATATATGAACTACCAAAACTCAACCAAGAAGATATAGCAATTTTGAATAATCCAGTATCAGCTATTGAAACTAAAAACATAATAAAAAACTTACCAACAAAGAAAAGCCCAGGTCCTGATGGATTCACAGTTGAATTCTACAAGCAATGTAGAGAAGATTTGATGCCAATACCCCTTAAACTCTTCAGTGAAATTGAAAAGAAAGCAATCCTCCTTAGATAATTCCTGGTGGTAAGCATAACTCTCCTACCAAAACCAGAGAAAGATCCAACCAAAAAGGAGAACTATAAGCCAATCTCATTAATGAACACTGATGCAAAGATTCTCAATAAAATACCGGCAAATAGAATGCAGCAAATCAGCAAGAAGATTACACATCATGACCAAGTGGGGTTCATTGTAGGAATGCAGGGATGGTTTAACATACGCAAATTAATAAATGCGATACATATCAACAGAGCCAAAAACAAAAACCACATGGTCATCTCAATAGATGCAGAATAAGCTTTTGATAAAGTCCAACACATGTTCATGATAAAAACCCTTCAGAAACTCGGAATACATGGTGTCTACCTCGACCTTATAAAGGCCATCTATGACAAACCAAGAGCCAATATTATACTAAATGGACAAAAACTAAAAGCTTCCACTTTAAAATCAGGGAACAAGACAAGGATGTCCACTATCACCACTCCTTTTCAATATAGTTCTGGAAATACTAGCCAGGGCAATCAGACAAGAGAGAGAAATAAAAAGAATAAAGTTAGGAAAGGAAGAAGTTAAATTATCACTATTTGCAGATGACATGATACTCTATACAGAAGACCCAAAAAACTCCGTTAAAAGACTGCTAGAGATGATAAACAAATTCAGCAATGTAGCTGGATACAAAGTCAACGCGCAAAATTCAACAGTGTTCCTGTAGACAAACAAGAACCTCACCGAGAGAGAAATTATGGAAATATCGCCTTTCACAATAACATCTAAAAAAATGAAATACTTAGGAATCAATCTAACTACGAATGTAAAAGACCTATATGCTGAAAATTATACTACACTAAAAAAGGCGATTGAAGAGGATATTAGAAAATGGAAAGATATTCCTTGCTCTTGGCTAAGAAGAACCAACACTGTGAAAATGTTCATACTCCCAAAACTTTTATACAGATTTAATGCAATTCCAATCAAAATACCATTGACATACCTCACAGATCTAGAGAAAACACTCCTAAAATTCATTTGGAACCAGAAGAAACCTAGAATAGCAAAGGCAATTCTGGACAATAAAGGCAAGGCAGGAGGCATCTCAATTCCTGACTTGAAACTCTACTACAAAGCCACAGTGATAAAATCAGCATGGTACTGGCAAAGAAATACACCTGAAGACCAATGAAACAGATTAGATGCAAGTATAAGTACAAAGACACTCAGCCACCTGATATTTGACAAAGGGGCTTAATATGTTCACTGGAAGGATAGCCTCTTTAATAAATGGTGTTGGAAAAACTGGCTCTCCACATGCAGAAGACTGAAACTAGATCCATGCCTATCACCATGCACAAAACTAAAGTCTAAGTAGATCAAAGACCTAAAGAGTAAAACAGAAACACTAAATCTACTGGAAGATAGGGTAGGTAGAAGTCTTGGAGACATAGGAGTAGGCAGAGAATTCATGAACAAAACACAAACTGCACGGGAAATGCTTCAGAGAATCAACAACTGGATCTCATATTATCGAAAAGTTTCTGCTCTTCAAAAGAAATCACCAACAGAGTGAAAAGAAAACCCACAGAATGGGAAAGAATTTTACCCAGCAACCCCTCAGACAAAGGACTTATATCAAGAACATATAAAGAATTAAAAAACATCAAGCCCCCCAAATTCAAAGACCCTCTCCAAAAATGGGCATCTGAGATGAACACACAGTTCTCAGATAAAGATATACAAATGGCAAACAAATACATGAAGAAATGTTCACCATCACTGGTCATTCGAGAAATGCAAATTAAAACAACATTGAGATTTTGTCTCACTCCTGAAAGAATAGCTACCATCAAGAAATCAACTGATAACAAATGTTGGCGAGGCTATGGGAAAAAAGGAACACTGCTCCACTGTTGGTGGGAGTGTAGACTGGTGTAACCACTATGGAAACCAATATGGAGAATTCTCAAAAGACTAGGACTGGAAGCTCCATTCAACCCAGCTATTCCCCTCCTAGGTATTTTCCCAGAAAAACTGAAAAGTTCATATCACAGTGACATATGTGCACCCATGTTCATAAGCACAATTTGTAATAGCTAATTTTTGGAAACAACCACGATGCCCATCAACCACAGAGTGGATGAAAAAGATGTGGTGTTTTTATACAATGGAGTATTACTCAGCTATGAAGAAGGATGATCTTGAGGCTTTCACAGGGAGATGGAGACAACTTGAGACTATCCTCATTAGTGAAATAAATAAGAATCACATTTATAAATATTGCATTGTGTCTCTAGTGTAAAAAGTAATAAGAAATGTAGGAGTAATAAAACCCAAAATGTGTAATTGCTACTGTAAAAAAGAGAGGAAAAGAAAGTGCTCTAAAGGATATAATTGCATGTATGTTTAAATGTGTTAGATGAATGACCATATTACTGTTTTTGTTAGATCATGGAGCAGAACTATTAACAGTGTCATTGTTTAAATGCGTATTTTGTATGTTTTAACTTTGTAACTTGAACAACTATTTCCAAGATGACAGTAGGTAAGTTATCAAGTAATAATTTCTTAGTGTTTTTTGTTCTTTTCTTTTTTTCCTTGGAATTTTGTATTGTTGCTACCCTTTTTTCTGTTTTGTTTTGTTTTCTCTTTAAATAAAATTTTAAAAAAATACAAAGTTCTGCCAAAAAAAAGAAATATACACATACTTCAGCAGTTTGCCATGCTGATAAATGTCTAGAAGCTAATACCCACCATTTTGAGCACCTCTTGTAATTGTATAGGCCAAAGGTAACCTGTATTAACCTCATGATGAGTCAATAGATTTAGTATTAAAATACTTACACAAGTTTTTCTTTTCCTAATGTATATATTTTTTCAGCAGACTCTGTTTCATCTTCTAGAACATAGTCATAACTCTCCAAATCCCAGATTCTGTCCTCAAGTTTTTGCAACTCTATTTTCTATAAAACCATTAGCTGGAATATCTCATGTTAGCAGTAGAGTGCTCCTTAAAAGAACACTTTTTGTCCACGTGGCCTTTCCATAGTGTATCAGAAACATCAGAAAGCATTCTTCTGGGATGCAAGGACAGTTCAACAGAGGGGAATCAATAAATGTAACACATTATGTACACTGAAGCAAGGACAAAATCACACAATCATCTCAACAGATGCAGAAAAAAGCTTTTGACAAAATCCAACATCTTTTAATAAATAAAAATACTTAAGAACAGATATAAAGGATGTTGTTTCAATCTGATAAATTATAACAAATCTACTGCCCAACATCACATGAAATGGAGAAAACTGAAAGCTTTTCCTCTGAATTCAAGAGCAAGACAAGGATGTTCATTACCACCACTATTGTTCAACAATGTACTTGAAACATTAGCAAGAGTACTTAGGCAAGAAGAAGAGTATGTGTCTATCTATCCAAATAAGATTATTTGCAGATGACACACCTTCTACATAGAAGACAAAAAATTCCACACAAAGACTCCTAGAATTAATAACCACAATCGGCAATGTAGAAGGATACAAAATCAACAAAGCAAAATCAACAGCATTCTTGTACACTAATAATGATCTCAGAAATTAGAAAAACAATACCATTCAAAATATAAACAAGAAAAATTAAAAACTCAGGAAATGACATAACCAAGGAAGTAAAAGACCTCTATAATAAAAATTACATCACTCTGAAAAAGAAGATTAAAGGGCCATCAGAAAATGAAGATACCCCCTATTCCTTTACAGGCAGAACCAATATAGTCAAAGTGGACATACTTCGAAAACTGATATACAAACTTACCACAATCCCAATTAAAATGTTAACAGTATTCCTCACTGAACTAGAAAAAGCAACTCTAAAATTAGTACAAAACCAGGGACCTAGAATAGCAAAAGCAATCCTGGGTAATAAGAACAAAGCAGAAGGCATCACAATCCCAGACTTGAGGTTCTATTACAAAGCTACAGTGGTACAGAAAAAACAGACATGATGATCAATTGAACAGAACAGATAGAAGTACAAACAACCCCAAGCGTATTCAGTGAAAAAATATACACGGGAAAAAAGCCTCTTTAATAAATAGTGCTGGGAGAACAGGCTGGCCACATGCAGAAGAGTGAATCTAGGCAGTATCACCTGTATCATTCACTATGTATTAAACTAAAATCAAAATAGCTCAAAGAATTAAATGTTAAATCAGAAACAACCTGCTGGAAGACAAAAAACTCAAAGTCATGGGCACAGCTAAGGACTTCTAAATAAAACTCTTGTTATAGAGGGAAAAGTACAGAGAATCAACAAATGAGATCCTAACAAATTTTAAAACTTTCATACAACAAAAGAAACAACCAATAGAGTAAAAAGACAATTTATACAATGGGAAAAAATTTTGCCACCTATTCCTTAGACAGAGGACTAATATCTATACTATATAAAGAAAAACAACAAAAAATTAGACCAAACCCAAAATAAAAGACCCAATTTAAAAAATGGGCAACTTAAATGAATAGATACTTCTCAGAAGAAGTACAAGTGACTAATAAATACATGAAAAAATGCTGATCATCACTGACCATTAGAGAAAGACAAGTTAAAGTAACACTAAAATTCCACCGTACTCGATAAAGAATGCATTTCATAAAGAAATCACAAAACTCCAAATGCTGGTAAGGCTGTAGGAGAAAAGGAACCCTGCTTCATTGCTATAGGGAATATAAACTAGTACAACCAGTGTGGAAATCAGTATGGTGGTGCTTCAAAAAAACTAAAACCAGTAATTCCATTTGATGCAGCTATTCCCTTTACAGGTATCTTCTCAAAAATTAACATCACATTATAGTGATTTATGCATGTCCATGTTTACAGATCACAATTCATAACAGCTAAATTTTGAAAGAAGTCTGTATATCTATCAACAGATGAATGGACAAAGAAAATATGGCATTTACACATAATAGAGTAATACTCTGTCACAAAGGTAAACTTGAGTTATTTGCAGCAAATGGATGCATCTTGAGACCATAATGTTAAGTGAAGTAAATCAGACAAACAAGCTTAAATATCATATTGTTTCTGTCATATGAGAATCCCAAATTATAAATGAAAAGCAAAATAAAAGATGGTGATAGGAAAACAGACCTTTTTCAAAGAGGATGAGAACTAAGAGATTGAAAATGGGAGGAGGAAGAAAAGGAGAAAGAATAAAAAAGAATTGAGATGTGTTATACACTTTACACAACGAATATAAACATTATGTACTGCAAACATACTAATAAAAAATTTAAAATAAAAATTTAAGGAAAAATATTTAAAGAGTAAGTTTATGTAACTACCTAATAAAGAGCAAATGAAGAATTCTAACTCTCCTAAAATGACACAGTATGCATAAAATTGGGGAAATTTCAGTCAGGCACATGTCTGTACATGTCTGTAGTCCTGAAAAAAAAAAATCAAGTTTGATGCCAGCCTTGGCTACTTAAAAAAACTGTCTCAAAATTTTTTTAAAAAATGGAAAGGGCTGGGAATGTAGCCCAGTGAGAGACCTACCTGGGTTCAACCCAGGGGACTCAGACAGAAAAAGAAAGATAATGAGATAGAATGAGAGAGAAGAGGAAGGACGGAGAGAAAGAGAGATGAAAGGAGAGAGGGAGGGATGGAGGGAGGGTGAGAGAGAGGGAAGGACAGAATGAATTACAAACTGAGCCATCTAAAGCAGAAGCCAACACAAATAGAACTTGCGACATTTACATGCTGGGAATTGTGGCCACTTCCAAACCTGGACCAGTAACAGCCACTCTTTCTGCACTATTTGATTAAATCTTCCTTCCATTTAGGAAAGTGGTGGATGGAAAGATGAGGGCAAAAGTATTTAAACACAATACAGGACAGCTGTGATTGCAGACAAAAGGGAAAAATCATTCTTTTATAAGTGGTTTCTTCCAATTTGGCTCACAGCCTTTTAATGGTACAGATTTTCTCACCAATTGATACCCAAAAAGAAATTTGGCAGAAAGGTAAATTAAAATGAAAGCATACTTGTCACAGTGTTGTACACCCAACTATTTAAAGGCTGAGGCACTTAGGAACACAAGACAAGGTCAGCCTTGTCCACTCAGTAAGACCCTGTCACAAAATAAGAAAAAAAGGTATGGAGATAACTCACTGGAAGAGCATAATTCTTCAATCTCCAGTTTAAAAAATAAAAAAGACTAAAGTATAATAAAAGGCAAAGACAACCAAAAACTACCTCATGATATATTTTACTTAGTGAGAGTCTGATAGGAAAGGCCAATACTTAAAATGAGAGGTTAGTATCCATACAACTGGCTAACATACTCCCTTATATACAGCAAATCCCCCCCCCAAAAAAAAAAAAAAAATCTAAGCACATAAAACTCTTCTTATGGTAGTATTAGTAAATTAGGAATCTGAAAAGCTTCTTAATTTTCATGTATCTAACATCCAAATGAATGATAACTTATTTCTTAAAATAATCCAGCTTAATAAAGGTGTTTCACACAGACTTAGATTATTCATAAGGCATAATCCTCCTTAATGAAGTATCTTTAAATGTCTGGATTTTAAAGAAGTAAATGGAGGGAAGGCAAATGGGGAAGCAGAAAGGGAAAAATGAGAAAAATGGGAGTCCTGTGTATTTTCCACATCAGAGAAAGAAGAGTGGGAATTTAAAAGAATACATAATTTGCAAGATTATAAATCAATCAAAAACTTGCCTAAATAAACCCACATATGCACATATTGATCAATCACGTGTCAGGTAACAGCATTAAGTGGTCGTGGGAAACTCCCCAAATTTCTCAACTGTAACCCAGTTAACAGTAAAGAATAAATCACATGAAAATAATAATAAGTGTATTGATTAGGCTTTTAAGCTTAAAGCCACTTAAGCAACTTTCCTCAAGACAATTTATGGTATATATGAAACATGCCCCTGAGGATCAAAATTTTCCAAACTTTATCCCTTTCTAACCATTTATTTTCTCTCATGGTTTTATACTCCTTCTAAAAAAAAAAAAAAGTAAAGAAAAAAATAAACAATGGAGAAATGCCAAGTATAGATGCTTACATTAAACTAACAATCATTTTATGGTAAACCTAAAAATTGAAATCCACATAACTTCAGGAATAAAGCTCCTTAGTAAGGTGAATTTTCTCCTGATGGACACATGCATACAATCTATTTATTTCCTAAAGGGAGTCTGGGTACTCACATATATTTTTAATGGCTTGTTTGCATTCACTTACTTATTTTACTCCTTATATAAACTAGTTTAAGATAAGGATAAAATGGAAGGCAGGAGCAAGGACAATTAAAATATTCAATCCACCAAACACAGAAATTCAAAATAAGCCAAGCACAGTAGCTCACACCTGGAGCACTCTGAAAGCTGAGTGTCTTGGTTACTATTCTCTTGTTGCTGGGACAAAATACACCATATCCAAAATGAGGAAGGAAAGGTTTATTTAGCTTACAGTTTTTGGAGCTTTCAGTCTATAATCGGCTGGCTCCCAGGCAAGGTGGCATGGCACTGGGGCAATACTGCAAGGTAGAAGCCAGAGCAAAAAAAGGGAAAAGCAAGTCTTTTTTTCTCCCTTATATTCTACACAGGCCACCCCACACCCACGCCCCAAGACAGTGTAGCACTTACAAAATCTCTGTGCCCTCCTCTTTATTGTACAGGATGAGGATATTTACAAAGTAAGAACCCTGGCTTCTTGCTGGGTCTCTCAGTTACACTTCTAAACTTCTCAAGTTGATACAATGTATCAACCATAACACTGAAGAAAGATAACACTGAAGAAAGATAACCATAACACTGAAGAAAGCATACAAAATTTGAGGTCCACTTGGCCTATGCAGCAAGTTCAAAATTAGCCTAACTTTTGAGATACTGTCTCAAAAAAATAAAAACAAACAAAACAAAATAAAAAAGGTTCAGAATAAAATAAGTTGTTTATCGTATGAATCTACTTTGGCAAAACAAATTTTACAAATTAATTATAGCTATAATTTGCAATGTCATAAATTATCCAAGTTGTATAAAATAAATGAACCAGTCTTAAGCCAGTTGGAAATAGGTAAAGGCTACTAGTAAAAGGAAGTGTTTTATGTTATTAAGTAACTCTGGCAGTCATACTGATCCTTTATATAGACATCCCCACCTACAGGTCAGCCTGACATACACCATGCTGACACAAGGTTGGTGTGGGAAAGGTTACTGCCATCGCCATCCATCACTGTGAAAATTAATAGCTTTATAATAGTTGAAGAAATAAAGGTACTGCAAGCAACCCTGTAGCAAATACAATCTGCTACCAAAAAAGCATAGGCAAAGTCCATTCATAACATTCCCTTCCCATGGCCACCTACATGCTAACTCATTATTGAAGTGCCAAAGAGAGCAGCAGGAATACATACTCAGCCAGTAATGCACCCTTATAAATGCTGCATAAACTTTTCCAGCTCAATCATCTAAGAATAACAGAATGAGACAGGAACATGTTTTCCAAGTAGCTCAGTAATAAAACGTGTAACAGCTTTGAAAATGTTACTAGATGAAAAATGGTCCCAACTAATATTGAGTCTCATGTAGTAACTTAAAAATCTTGAGTTTTCTCTAATTTCTTTTTGAACATTAGAAAACAAAGAATGCCATCTGACCAGAATTGGTAAGCATGAAAATAGCTAAATAAACCTTACAGCACTATACCTGCGTCAGTTTGCAAACAATATATCGGAAACCCTATTTAGTACTCCAGAATTTGAGTATTAACAGTAAAAATAAGAAAGATCATTACTCTTAATAGTGAAAAATCAAAGTACATGGCAACTGTCAATGTTCTTTCCAATTAGGAACTTTTAAGAGAATCTGCTAATAATTAAATGTACTGCAAACTTGCCATAAAACAACAAAATTTTCAAAATTACCTATAAACACAAAGCAGAATGCAACATTCCTATCCAATATGTACACTTTTCTTTAACATTGGAATCCCAAATTTATTTTTGACAGTAGTGAATCTACTTTACTTTTCCAGTTTTCCTTACATTAAGCTTAGTCTTTGCTTGAGTTCTGGTTAATTAGGGGAAAGTTGCTTACAGACACTTGCCTTAACTGAAAGGTTAAGGCTTTTGGCCCTTTCCCTTTTCTCTTTGCTGCTACTTGGGAGTACTGACGCCAGGACTGAAGTTCCTGCAGACACAGCTGTCTATAAGATCACCTGGCATATGGAAGCCATGACCCACAATGGGAGAAAGACGAGAGGCTGGTTCTTGATGACCATGTACCTCTGTGTCATCTGTGAACCTTTATTTTCTAGTTTTATGCTGTTAAACATTATGGATACTCTTTTTTTGGTCAAAATCATAATTTGTACTACAATAATCACACTCAGATTTGATAAACTGAGCTTTAAGTTATCAGCTCAAGAAAGAAAAACCTTGTCAAAGACAACTCTCTCTTATCAGCTTGGGCTATACAGTGAGTTCAAGCCCCAGCCTACATTATACAGCAAGGCTCGGTCTCAAAAACTGAGGGGGAGGGAAAAGGGAGCGAGAGGAGGAGAGGGAGAGAGAGGGAATATAGATAAATACTTATTATGGCAATTAACAGAGGATAATGCAGACAAATATTTATCAAAAATAACTACGAAAAATATTCTCTTTCTGATTAAGACTTTATTTTAGAGAATCAGTTACTATGAAGAGCAATTCTTGCTGAAAACAAAACTTTTCTTAGTTTTCTAATATATTTTTGAAGGCTTTACCCTCCAAAATTAGTAAAATGTTTGTATTTTACATAAATGATGAATTTTTCATCTGTTTCTAAACTTAAAAACTACAGAAAAAACATCCATTGTGGATAACTAATTCTGGAAAATATCTTTCCCTTCTATTTGTTATAAAATAACCTTCAATAGAGCTTTTTACTAAAACCATATTCATTTCTTACATTTAAATCAATTACCCAAAACTTAAGCCAAGTTCTAATGATTCAACTTACTTCATCAAATAACAGACACTAAATAGTTTAATATAATCCCTATTGAATGAATATGCAACTAGTCTCTGGCTGACAGATCTAAACAGCACTAAATTCTTCTGGTCATCTAAAATATGTGGATATTGTTGCTATGTATAAATCTGTGTGAAAATATTCTAGAATACGCTTATTTTTGTAATTTAAAGCACATTTCTTTTCAACACTCAGTAGTAATTATCTTATTCTTTAAACTGGTAACCATTAACAGATTCCAACAGTCACCTTACACAAGCACGTATAAATAATGGTTTATTCACGGGTCATTTAATATTTTCTCTCCAAGTCCTCTACCTCATTCCCCAAAATGGCAAAATCTTAAAAAGTCAAGTAAGAGAACATTAATTCATTCACGGATTCTCAAACTTTTAGAAAGACCCTCTATGTGCCAAGCATACTGGTAACATGTAGTAGCAGGCAACACACAAATTCTCCCTCCCATAAAGCTTTCACTTAGAGGAAAGGAGTTGCAAATCACTGAATCTGCAACACATGGTTGACTCAGTCCACACACATGCTTTATTGACCCACAAGGGCCTTAAGAAATCAAGAGTAGCCAAAGGGCCACAGAAGACAAGATAGGAAAGGGAGTAGTGGTAAACAGACTCTATGCAGAGTTAAGTAAGAAAGTGACAAGTATTTGCTGAACTTGGCAACATGGAGCTCCCATTGTCTTTACTGAGAGCATTTTAAAGCATTTAAAGTGAGATTGGGGTCAGAAAAATGTGAGACAGGGAAATAGCTACCGCACACATAAACAACTCTTAAGACATATAGAACAAGACTAATAATGAGACAATCAGTAAAATAATTATTCTTGGTAGTTGGTAACAACGATGCTATACCATTACCTATGATTTTGTTTCCTTAATTTCATTATAAGTTTAGTAACAGGTGTTTTTGATGCTTGGATGTCAGCTTTTCATGCTTCTCTTTCTCCTTCGAAAAATTATTTTTAGTTGCATCAGTAATACATGAATGCATTCTATTCGTCAAAATATGCAAACAAAAACAAAAAGTGAGAAAGCAAAGCTTACTTTAACCACTTCCATTTCCCAAAGCCAGTTGCATAAGAAAGTTAGCACTAGTTCGGTATACATCTTTTTTTCTACAAAGCTGCACACCTTGATGTATTTATGCAAAACCATATGATTGCTTTAGGTAAAATGTGTTTACAAAAATGTTAACATATTCCATGAATTACTGTGCAATTTACTTTCATTCCTTGAAATGTTTTGAGAATATGTGCACATAAATACATGTAGATAGAGAATGACAACTTAAATCTGCATTAAAATGCCTGAAAAAAAAAAACACCCTTTAAAAAAAAATCTGTCTTTCATGGAAGAGGCAATATTATCCAGAAGGCAAAGACTGGTTCTTGGAGGATGAAAAATTCTTAGCCATTAAAATAGTCTATGGCCTTCCAAAGAACTACAGTACAAAAGCAAATACTGTATCTACATTAAAATTCCATCGTGGGAATTTAAAAAGTTTCCTTAAGATTTTGCTTTTGTAACAACATGAGAAGAGCTCACAGATTCCTAGTCACCAAAAACTGGAAGTGAAAAAGACATCCCTTGACTGCTAAATATATAAACAAATTGTGCTACATCCAATAAACTGTATTATTATTCAGTGATAAAAAGAAATGAGGTAGTAAGCCACAGGAAGATACTATTATGGTTTTGATCTAAAATGCCACCCCTGATGTTTTGAGGGGTAGCTTTTGGAAGGTGACTGGCTCATAGGGGATCTATTTATAATTAAATGTGCTGTTAGGAGATGGGGCCTGGTCAAAGGAAGTGGGTCACTGGAAACATGACCCCGTTACTCTCTCAGCTTCCTGGTCGCTTCAAGTTGAACCTTCCCTCTATCATCCTCCTCTGCCAATGTTTATACCTTGGAGCCAGCTTATTATTGAGTGAACCCTCTGAAACTGTGAGCCAAAGTAACCTTCTCCAACTTAATCTGCAAATGTTAGGTATTTTGTTCCAGAGTGAGAGTAATACAGCCATGGAAGAATCTTAAGTCCATATTACTAAGCAAAAGAAGACAGTCAGAAAGGCTACCTACTATATAATTCCACCCATACGAAATTATTGAAAACATAAAACTACTGAGACAGTACTGAGACTAAAGGTCGACAGGAATTCAGCAAAGGAGAAGAGGAATAAAGAGGTAGGATACAGCACGATAAAGCTATTCTGAATGGTACTGAAATGGTAAATATGTGGCATTATGCATTTGTCAAAACCCACAGAACTGTATAACACAAACTGAAACCAATACCAACTAGGACATTTAGTTAATAATAATGAGTCTGGGGCTGGGGATTTAGCTCAGTGGCATAAGTACCTACCTTGCAAGTGCATGGTCGTGAGTTCAATCACCAGTACCGATTAAAAAATAAATAAATAAATAAATAAATAATAATAATAATAATAATGAATCAACTGGTTCACCAGGCTGAGGGTATGCATCACTGGCAGGAGTTTTTTTGTAACATATGTGAGACATTAGATTTAATCCTCAGGACCACAAAAAAATGGAAAGGAAGAGTCTCACATGGGAAATCTGTACTTTCTGTATGATTTTTCTATAAACCTAAAACTGTTCTAAAAAACAAAGTCTATTTTAAAAAAACAAAAAAAGAACTTTGGAGGCACAATAATGGGAAGAAAAAGGCTAAAAGCACTGCTCTCATCAAGTGAGACTATAGCTTTCAAGGATTATAGAACAGCACAACTGTGTTTAAATCCTGCCATTTACTAATAAGTTGTCAAGTTCTTTATGCAGTGTAGATGGAAGCAAGTATACCACATAACTGTATCTCTGAGAAGAAAACGTTATATACAGCATAGTAAATAAAGTGTGCACATAAAGTACTCCTGCTTTTACGTGTAAAAGGTTTACTGATTTTTTTTTTCAATCACGGAACACAAACTGTGTAAATTTCACTCCCATAAAAGGGTATTAAGACTAACTTATCACTACTTTAATTTACCACAAAGAAAGCCACTCTGGAAAAATCTACATTTAAAAAAATGACTACTGATAAATCTGATAGACTATAATTATGATATGTAACTCACTTGGTATAGTATACTGAAACAAATAATTTCCTTGAAGTTTCTTCCTCTAACATAGGTAACTTTCCTATTTGATAACACAAATGAAAAATATGTTGTTTATAATTCTGTATTATACTGGGGATCAGAATGAAGAATGAAACAATGGTAAAGGTTTTTAAAAATTCAAAAGCACTGGTATCAATCTGGAATTTTCTATTTTTAAGTCAGAAGAACTATAATATAATATACAATTGTCAGAAAGTTTACAGTGATAATCAGATATGACCAATTATAATACTGTACTCATCTATTAGATTGAGTCTAAATCATCTAAAAACTAGAACAGAAATCAAAGCGTCACTTTTTTGTTGTTTTTTAATTTGAAAAAAGGTAAGACAGAATTTCATAACAAAATTATAGGAAAATAACAGTTAATACACTGTATATTGTCATCTTCAAAGTAGTGATTCAGAGTATAAGATATGTACATAAAAAAATCTCAAATCAATGTTAGCACAAACCTTCCTTTTCAATTAACTAAGAGACACTAATAGTATAATTAACTTGTATTTTTCTCCCTGTACCCTTTCTCCCATCCTTTTTCCTTTTAAACAGTTTCTTCCCATTTCACAGTATCTACATTGTTTATAAACATGGCCCTCTCAGTAAAAAGTTCTCTTAATCTCATTATGAAAAAAAAAACCTAAATAAAAAGTTTGTATCACCAGAGATGAACAATCTTCCAAAAGTCAGGATTTCACTAAATATTGTCTTGACATTCACTCCCCAATTTTAATACCAGAAAAACAGATAAAGACCTCTAGTTCTTGAATTAAATATAGAAATAGTTTCTGTTTATTATCATCACCCTCATTTATCTCTTCTACCCAGTAATTTTTCCTTTGTATGTACATCCACAACATTAAGGAATTTTTTAAAATACTCGATGTGCCGGGGATTTAGCTCAGCGGCATAAGCGCCTGCCTTGCAAGCACACAGTTGTGAGTTCAATCCCCGGTACCAAAAAAAAAAAAGAAAAAAAAAATCTTTAAGTACAGCCAGATGCAGTGACCTTATCAGAAGATAACAATTAAAGATAACTCCATTGTTATCTGCTGACTAGACATAGCAATCAAACTACATTCTGATTTCACATTTAGAATTTGAAAAAAATGTGTTTATCTCAGAATCAAATGAAATAGAGTATTTGCATCCCATTTTGGAGATGAGGGATCTGATGAACAAAGCATTAATGCAACTTGCTCAAGGTTATACGGCTCTTGATACCATCCTACTAATTGGTTCTCAAAAGAGATCATACAGTGTCACTATGATGCATTGTAGAGAGCACACATGATAAAATCAGCTCTCATTCATTACACTGTCCTGAAAACCATATTTTGTATTTAACTTTTATATCTGAAATATAAACATATGAGGCATAAAAGAATTACTTTTATGATAGCAATTTACTAAGTGTATGATATTACTCATCTGCCAGTTTCAAAGAACTTGAGAAGAATTAGCATTAACTTTAAAATGGTCATCAAATTCTTGTGGTTGTGCTGGGCATTAAATTTACATGGATGCTAAGCACACACTCTCCACTGAGCTATATCCCAGTCATCTTCCATTTTTTTCTTTTTAATAAAAGTAACCAAAAACAATCAGACTTCAATCACACTGTCTTTCCAATGCACTTGAGTGAGAACATTGATTGCTCTTTTTCTAGTTATGGTAATATGAATTCTAAACTCAAATATGTGAAACTATTTAACCCACCCGGGCATGGTGGCACAAGCTTGTAGTCCTAGCATTCAGGCAGCTGGGATTCCTGTGTGTCTGAGGCCAGCTTGAACTACACAGTGAATCCAAGCCCAACCTGAAACACACAGTGAGGCCTTGTCTGTCAATAAATAAATAAATAAATAAATAAATAAATAAATTTAACCATAATTTTACCATTCACATAGAAAAATCTGTTGCAAATAGGCCAAGGATAGGAAATGTCATCAATCAACTTTCAGAGCTACTATGTAAATTAAAGCTATTAAGGATTAAGAAAGTAGTGTAAATGAGAGTCACAGAGGAAAGAAGGGAGGGAAAACTGAGAGGGAGGGAGAGAAGGAGAAGAAAAAAAGGAACTCAACTGAAGGTGTAGGACCATGGGCAAGGTACTTAATCCTTTTACAACTGTTTCTAGTGAATATCCTTGTATTGTAAAATTGTTTATAAAGATTAAATGATAAACTAAAATCTAATACACTAACACACCAAGGCTTTGTTAAATATTAATGTTGTCTTCTTTCTCTTTCTTCTGCATAGCTAAGAGAAGGCAGGAAACATACCTGGGTCTTCTCTCAAATGCTTTTGGAAAGCACTGAACAGGACAGAAGTGAGGGCATCTCTTTCCACAGTGCCTTCGGCAATACAGAACACTGTCCTTCTAGTCACCCTCAATGAGAAATCTCTAAATAATAAAGTCCGTAGAATAAATGCTGAATAAAAAGTACCTACTTTAGACACATGATATATTTTTACTTTGTTAAAAAAGTATTTGCACATATTTTACCAAACATTCTTAGTCACAACCATGATTTTTTGGTCATAAACGATTTTGCAAAATCCTTTTTAGCTTTTTGTTGACTACTATTAGTTAAATTATCAGTCAGCATGTAAACTTTCATATATGCAAATGTGTGTGTTACTTAGTTTAAGAAATAGAAACTTAAAACGGTCCATTTTCAAGTTACTGGTAGTTGAAATTCATGGAGATCATGCATCTAAAAGGTTCCTAAACAATGGGGGAAGGGCTAGAGAGTCAATAAAATACGGCTTCATTATGATAACACTGATTGGAAAAGCACTGACAGTTTGCTTTGCTCACCTGTGCTCAATCACTTGCCTTAAAACCCACAAAATGTTTTTGGTATAGCTCAGTGACACAGCAAATGCCCGGCAAGCACAACGTACTGAGTTCAATTCCCAGTTCCCAAAAAAGAAAAAGTTTGCAAAGGTAGGGGGCTAGGGGTATATTCTAATAAAATATAGGTAACATCTGGGAAGACTATACCCACCCCCATGTTACTCAGCCAATGAGGAACTGGGGTTAGGTACCTGCGTCTTAGGGGATACACTACTTGCTGTAACTATTGGGTGTGCCTGTCTGCCTGTTAGCCTGGCACCTGCTCTTGTGATACCAAAAATAAAGTCTCATTTTCAGTGCACTCCCTGTCCTCGGTCTGTTCTGTACACTGCACACGATCAAAGGGAAACGGAGATTAGTAGTTAAAAAAAAAAAAAAATTAGTTTAAAAAAAGTAAGTATTTGGTATATATTTAGCCAAGTCATCTTCCTCACAACTATAATTTTTTTGGCTATAAACAAATCATTTCATAAAATTCTTTACTTTTTCTTCACTATTTGAAATCGTCAGCAACTGTGCTGATTCTCATCCTAAAAGCACTGACAAGATTTTTCATTCTGTGAAATGAAATCCCTGAACTTTCAAGAAGTCACTTTTAAAAAACAACCTGGAAAAGCTGGGCATGGTGGCACATCCCTGTAATCCCAGTACTGGGGAGGTGGAGGTAGAAGGAAGATTGTTGTGAGTTCAAGACCAGCCTGGGCTACCAAGTGAGCTCAAGGCCAGCCTGAACTGCATAATGAGACCCTGTCTCAAAAAAAAAATAGAAAAAGGAAAAAAAAAAAGACAACCCAGACTATGAGAAACTGTAAAGGTGGCAGAGATATGGGAAAAGGGAAAATGGTAGATGGACACAGTCAAGGTATGAAATATGACAATCACAGTGAACTCCATTAACCTATATAATTAGAATATGTGAATAATTATATGTTAAATCATTTAGAAGTTAATGGAGTTTAATAAATTGGCCCCTAATATTATGTCCTATTGTATATTCCAGATGACAGAAGTACAAACAGAATCCTGTTAGCACAACCAGAAAAAAGGGTTAGAGTGTATGTGCCTTAGAAGTATTCCAAAAAAGCTGCTTAGCCAACAGTTAAAAAACTGTGCATAGAAAAACAACAGAGGGAAGTGGCAGAACTCACTTCATATGCTCGATCTTCAACTTCCTTAAAAATGCAATAATTAGAAAAAAAAGGATAGAGGAAAAACAACTTCAATTCCCTGAACAAAAGCAAAATAGAAGAAAATGTTCAACCTCAGCCCTGCAGTGATTTTTAAAGTTCTTACTTGATAAAGGATCACAGATTTACATGGATGTTCTTTTCAAAAGTTTATTCTCTGCCTTTTGAGGTAAAAACGTGAAATTCAGTAATAAACATTAGACTCATATATTATGAATAATAGAAGAAAAATAAATCCCTCTACTGAGGTTAACTGCAAACTATTGCCTCAAAATTTGGGAAATCAAAGCTTCAGGCTCGGTAGATGTAAATTCTCCAAGAGTTTGAATAGCACTCAGAACTGAATATTACAAATAAATTACTGCCTTAATGTCAAAGAGCTTTTTGCCTACCTCTCCAACCTTATTCCCACTAGGTGCAAGCAAAGACCTTTCAATTAGTTCTTAAAACTGTCAAGCTTATTTTTACCTAGAGCTTTGCACATATTATACCCACTGTCTATCTAGGGCTGAAACTTTAGGTCTCAATTTAAATGTATCTCCTCCAGAAAATCTTCCCTATCTTATTTTTAATTCTTTAAGGATAGAAAGTTAACTAATATTTAATAAGTATCTAAAACACTGGCCAGTTCTTTACACAATTTCATTTAATCTTTACAATAAACTTAAGAGATATGTACTATTCTTTTAGATGAGGAAAAACATTTTAAAAATTAAACAGCCCATCCAAAATACATTCAGAAATTTTTTTTTTTTTTTTTTTTTTTAAGGCACAATCTCAGGCAACAAAATAAAGGGCAATTCCGTCTACCATTTTGCAAGTGGGAAGTCATCTTTTTTTTTTTTTTAATATTTCTTTAAACTAGCCGTGCCATTTATTTTATTTTATTTACTTATTTTTATCAGTACCAGGGACCGAACTCATGACTGCCTGCTTGCAAGGCATACATTCAGAAATTAAATAGCCAGGTAAAACAAAGGTTAAAGCTTAAATTTGTCTAATTCTGACCCTCACAATCTTTCTGCTGTCTCTGTTTAAAAGGAAACTATCTTACTGGAAGAAAATGATTAATTAAATACAGAGCTACAGAAAAGATTATATGATATGAAAATCTGTAAATTGACAGTCTGGATAACTAACTTAATATTCAAAACTCATACGGTATCTATTTTTTTCATACTAGCAATGAAAATCATACTACACTGAAGGAAAAATTTTTATTTCTTCTACAGACTCAAATGTGATATTTAAAGTGCTGTTGCTCTTCCACACTTTACCCATTTGGTATAATGGTATATCAATAACTTAAATTATAAAATTTCTGATTTTACTCTAAGGAATTTAGTTAATACATACTCTAGAATGACTAGTTTGTTTTTGTTTTCAATGAAGTGCAAGGTTTTTGACATTTTCCATTTAAAAGTAATAAACTGGGATAATATTTAGGCTATGTTAATTCAAAAATGCAATTCACAAGTATTCATGAAACAAATTTTATCTTGTACTTTACACACACATCTAACTTTCCAATCTATACACAAAATTCTAGAGAGCAGAGTCTTTAAACATAATTATCATACCTTGCACTGATCCTTGTAATATAATTTTTTTTTTTTTTTTAAGACAGGGTCTCTCTGTGCAGCTCAGGCTGGCCTTGAACTCAGTTTGTAGCCCAGGCTGGTCTCAAACTTGCAACGATCCTCCTGCCTCAGCCTCCCAAGTGCTGGGATCACAAGCATGCGTCACCAGGCCCAGCTCCCTTGAATATATTTTTAAATGCCAATGATTAGAAAAAAGAACAGATGTTCTTTGATCCACTTCCTATACTAGCTTTAAAACAGATCCATAAATTTTTTAACACCCCATCCTACCCCCGTTTTAAGTATGAACACTAATTCTCCTCATTTTGTGGATGAGTTGGCTTGGTGGCTCCTTCCGAGGAAAAAAAATAAGGAAGAAGTGCAGCACAGGTCTTAAGACTAGACTAAGAGGTATTACAGTTTCCTCCTTGCTCTGTCTTTCAGATCACTCACTCTAAGGAAACTAGCAGCCTTGTCCTGAGATCACTTAAGCAGCTCTACAGAGAAGGCCTTGTGACTAGGAACTGAGTCTTTCTGGCAAAAGCCAGTGAGGAACTAAAGTCTTTAATAATAGTCATATGAGTGGGCATCCTCCCACTTCAAACAAACCTTCAGATGACTACAGCCCTGCACCATCTTAAACAATGTTATGACAACCCTTGAGAAGAACAAGCATGTTAAATAGCTCCTAAATTTCTGACCCACAAAACAGTGTCAGATAATAAAACATGTTCTCTGATATTTTAAACTGCTAAATTTTAGGGTACTTTGTTATAGAGCAATAACTAAAGAATCTTTCAATTATTAAATTTTTTAGTTTCCTATAAACATCTGCCACAATCATTTTCCTTTCCCAACATACATCAGAATCTTGAAAAGCAAGACAGCTACTTATATATAAAGTGCCCCTCATGCGATTCCATCCTACCCCTCCCTAATTAGATAGTCACTAAATTTATGTAGGAAAAAAGAAATGAGGTACCCTTTAGAAGCTGAGTACAAGGAAATAAGATCTGACAGACTTAGATGGTATCCAGGTTGCCTAGGATTTCCTAATTAGTATAAGGCATTTAAACCTAAGAAGGATTATGGCTACTCTTTTGGGGGCAGGGGAGTAAACTGGGAATCAAACTCAGTACCTTTCACTTGCCAGGCAGGTGTTGCATCACTACACTAAATCCCCAGACCCTCTCTCTTTCACATAATATCCTACAGAAAGGCTTTCATTTGGAACTGGACAAGAATCCCACAGAGAATTATATAGAAAGATATAATCTAATACCCTAACATGCCTAATTACATTTAATAAAGTTTATAAAATTTGTTAGACAGTAAATAATAAATCACTAGCTTTCCTATCAAACAATACTTCCCCCAAAATATAAAACAATTTTTAAAAACAAGAGCTAAATGACTTATGTGGCACTTAAGAAAAATAAATAACATCCTTGTATACCTATCACATATAAATCTATGCTACTCTTCATAGAATTACCAAGTTTACCTCCAGCTAATTCAGTGTCAACAAAGTGATCATGGAAAGCAGATGATAGATTTTTTTTTCATGCAGGTTAATATTTAGTTAAACACACATACATACACACAGCTAATCGCTCAAGGTTACTAACAAGTTGGAAATGAGAAGAGGAAGTGAAAAACAACAGGAGACAAAGCACTAAAAACTCTATGACACACCAACCAAACAGTATTCTTAATTTCTGGAAAAGCAACAAAAGAGATACAAAAATCAAACAGTTGCTGCATGCATCCTCCAAATCTGATGAAAAGTCCACCTTACTATTGAAAAACGAAAGTCCATCTTAGTTTTCAAAGTCTATGCCCAATTTAACACCCAAAGAAATCATTCAATTTTACCCATGTACTCTTCAAAACAAAAAATAAAATAACAATTAAAAAACCCAGGATTATTTATGAATTTATCATATATTTCCCTGGAGCACTGATTCTATTACTGTATTGAACTGTTACATAAATTTACTGTTACTTTCTCTTTCTTAAAAATACTTGTTTATGTGGTGAAAATAAAATTATTTCATAGCAAAATTTGTTATACTCTCTCACATCCATGTAAATTTGCCACAGCATATAGTCCTCAAGGGTTTCTTGTGCACTCACCATTAGAAATGAATTTTCACATGCTTATATTGTTTTGTTCTGAATAAAAGGTACATTTTACACAGTACCTATTTGTATCCTACCCATCACCTTGCATAAACAGCATACACAGAAGTTAAAAATGTTATTTGATTTAATGATGACCACAAAGTACCTATTGTTCATTTATTCTCAAATTAACAATACCAAAAGAGAAAGTTTGTCCAATACTACCACTCATGTTCAACATATAACATGAAACATTAGCAAGAGTAATTACGCAAGAAAAAAGAAAGAAAAGAGATGTATACAACGGAAGAAGTCGGACTATTATTTGCAGATAGCATGATCCTGTATGTAGAAGATCCAAAAAATTTCACACAGACTCCCAGAATTCATAAACAAATTCAGTAACATTGCAGGATACAAAATCAACAAACCAAAATCAATAGCACTCCTGTACACTAATAATGAACTCAGAGAAATTAGAAAAACAATACCATTCAAAATGTGAACAAGAAAAATTAAAAACTCAGAAAATAACAAAACCAAGGAAGTAAAAGACCTCTATAATAAAAATTACATCACTCTGAAAAAGGTGATCAAAGGACCATCAGAAAATGAAATACTCCTTGTTCCTTTATAGGCAGAACCAATATAGTCAAAATGGCCAAACGGATATACAGATTTACTACAATTCCAGTCAAAATGCTAGCAACACACACCAGCAAGCAAGCCCAGTTTGAGAACCAGCACCATGCACAGGGCACCACTGTACTGGAATAGCCAGACTCCAGCCTCTCCCCATGAGTCAGCATCATTTGCAGAATGGTGGTAGAAAGAACAAGGCCACACCAGCAAGCAAGCCCAATCTGGAAATCAGCACCGCCAGACTAGCATAGCCAGACTCCAGCTCCTCCTGCATGCAGGCTGACAAACAGGAAGTACCAATCCTGTCTCCACCCTCCCTAAGGGAACAGCTTATCTGGAGAAACAGGCTGTGATGATAGCTATGGAGGTGAAATGCAATTGGATGCCTGTGGTGCTTTGTTGTTTCACTAACATTACAGGTCTCTGACAGTGGTCTGATCAAAGGTTCAGAGAACAGTGGTGGCATCTAGGGGCTGCTGTCATTGTTGACTCCCTATGGTCTTGTTTTGGAAGTCCTATATCATTTCCATTGTTTTGTTAGGTTCAGTTTTAATTCTCTTTTGTTTTGTTTATGTCAAATTCAATGGCAGGAGCAGATATTTCAAAGATAGTAAGATATATTACGGTAGCAATTTTGCATTTACTATTGGCTTGTTTTGAAGTCCTTTATTGCATTCATTGTTTTGTTTTTATTATTTCTATTCTATTCTGTTCTGCTTGATTTTTACTATGTCCAAAGTTATCTGCAGCTATTTTGAAGACATCAAAAAGCATTATGGTAATTGTTGATTTTGTAATGTTTTGAAGTACTGTATCTCTTACAATGCTCATTTTGATTGGTTTTATTGTTTTATCCTCTTTAAAATAAAAAAAAAATGCTAACAGCATTCCTCACTGAGCTAGAGAAAACAAATTCTAAGATTCAAACAGAACCAGAAGAGACTCAGAACAGCAAAAGCAGTCCTAATAAGAGAAAAGCAAGAGGCATCACAACCCGACTGGAGGTTCTATTACAAAGCTACAGTGATAAAACAGCATGGTACTGGTACAAAAATGGACATGAGATCCACAGAACAAAACAGGGAGAAGTAGAAACAAATCCAAGCATCTTTGGCTATCTGACCTTTGACAAAGAGGCAAAAAAAACATAAAGTGGAGAAAAGTTAGCCTCTTTAATAAAAGGTGCTGGGAAAACTGGCTATCCACACGCAGAAGAGTGAGTATAGACAGATATATCTCACCATGTGCTAAACTAAAATCAAAATACACGAGAGATCTAAATCTTAAAACAGAAACACTTAATCTGCTGGAAGATGAAATAATTAAAACACTTGAACATATGCATGGGCAAGTACTTTCTGAACAGAACCCCAATGTCACAAGAAATAGTACCGATAAGAATTAACAAATGGATTTTGTCAAATTTAAAATTTGTATAGCCAAAAAAAAAAAAAAATCAACAGAGTAAAAGGACAGCCTACAGAATAAGAAGAAAAATTTTGCCAGCTATACCTCAGATAGAGGAATAATATCTAGAATACATAAACAACTCAAAAAAATGAGGATCTCCCCCCAAATAAAAGACCCATTAAAAAATGGGCAACTGAAATGAATGGGCACTTCTAAGAAGTACAAATGGGGGCTGGGGATTTAGCTCAGTGGCATAAGTGCCTGCCTTGCAAGTGCAAGGTCCTAAGTTCTAGGCCAACCCTATATAATAAGTTCAAGGCCAGCCTGAACTATATAATAAAAACCTGTTTCAAAAAGTCAGGAAAAAAAAAAAACCCATACTGTCAACAAGATTACTGGAACTTTGAAAAACAATCCTTCCCTGTTCCCTGGAAAAAACTATAGTGTCCAGTGTAATAACTTTAGAGGGTAATACTTTCCAAATCTAGAGGTAAATTATCTATCAATTTATGTTATCTTCATTCATAACCTATTCAGTTATAGATTAGAAATTATACTAATAAGCCAGATCTATAGAAGCTCAGAAAAAAATATAACAGATAAACCCAGGCATGTAACACTAAAAGTAATAAATCAAAATTTTAAAACTTAACAGCAAAAATTATAAATGCAGCTACACTAAAAATACAATAGCCACATCCGAATTTTAGTAAAAGGATAAATAGTCTCATCATGTCAAAAACCATGAAAGGTATTCTAGGAGTATGTAATGTTAATTTTATCAAATTGTTGAGAAAATATTTAAACTTTCAGATCTTATCAGATTGACCAAAACAGACAGTAATTTTTGGTTTTTTGAGACAGTGTCTCACTATGTTTTTCAAGCTGGTCTTGAATTCAGTAGGTAGTCCAACCTGGTCTTAAACTTGAGATCCTCCTGAGTCAGACTCATGAACACTGCAATTACAGTTATGTACCATCATACCCAACTTATAGTAACAGTTTGACACAATTCATGTGACCTCAGACAAATTAAAATTATTTCATTTCTTTGATAATAACTCACCTACTCTTTAGACCAAAGAATCTAACTTGTGGGTAATAGGAAATATGATAATTTAAATAAAACGTTCAGGGTCAGGGATTTAGTATGGTGGTGCAGCACCTGCCTGGCAAGCATGAGGTCCTGTGTTCAATTCCCAGTACCCTCCTGTTGTAGTCAGGGATTGCAAGGAAAACAATTATATACAGGACACATAATTTATACTATTATTTTATAATGGTCACTCAAAGAGTTAATACAAGAAGAAAGAGTGCAGAAAGTCTGTCCACACACTAAGACCTAAAGAATCCAGCTGAGCGCCTGGATTCCATGAAAACATCCTACATGAGTGCAGCTGAAGACCCAGAGTCCATGACAATGACCCCCATGAGTCAAACTGGAGGCCTGGAGCCCACAATAATATCTCTTGCAAGTCTGTTTCACAGATACCCGCTGGTAAGGCCCAAAGGTCAGCAGTGGAAGCTAGAAAGTGTGTGCCAACGGGATGAAGGGTCTGCGCCAGTAGGCTGAACATTCTGCTCTGGAGCCAGGAAGTGACACTCAAAGTAAGAAACAGAGCTCCCCCAAAAAGTACTATAGCCATCCTCAGTGACAACAAGGTGCCATGCTCCTCCAAAGATGGTAACAGCCGAGTTCATTCAGGAAGCCAGCATGGCAAGCTTCTCTAGGAGACTGAACAGCACACCTCTTCCCCTCCAGAGCCAGGAGTGATGGTCAAAGTAAGGACCAGAGCTCCCCTAAAGTGAACCACAGCCATTCTCAGCGACAAGGTCCCGAGCTCCTCCAATGATAACAGCCGAGTTCCTATCAGGGAAGCCAGCATGACCAAGCTCCTCAGGAGAACCAATAGCGCCAAGAGAACCAACAGTTTCTGCTCTTCCTCTCCAGTTCCACGTTTTAATCTTGACAACAATCCTATGGTCGGGCTGGGAATTTAGCTCAGTGGCTTAAGCACCTGCCTGGCAAGTGCAAGGTTGTAAGTTCAGTCCTCAATACCAAAAAAAAAAAAAAAAAAAAAAGACTGCTTTCATGGCATCCCATAGGTTACGATATATTGTATCTGCATTAGGGCCAGGGATTTAGCTCTGTGGCATAAGCGCCTACTTGGCAAACGCGAGGTTGTGAGTTCAATCCCCGGTACTGGGGGCAAAAAAAAAAGACTACAACAATCCTCTGGTGGACCATCCACACTAGGCATCACACTGATTTGGTTCAGCTGGTATTACTAGTTGACCAGCAGTTATTTATCCATCACATGCCCCCCAAGAAAGCCAAATAAAATGTTCAACTCAGTGCTGGATTTCTTTAAAGCCCATCACCATCACCATTCCCCAAGAATTACTTAACAAAACTTTAAATATTTCCCTCTAAAGAACTTACCATTAAAAGTCTCTTATAACTCAATGGGTTTATTCTAGTTAATTGGAATTTAATAATACGAATTCATCTCATAACCCTAATGCAAATGTTATTTTTTAAGAAAAAGGAACAAAGGGAAGGAAACAGAAAGACAAAGAAAAAAAAGAGATGGAGTGAGGAAAGAAGAAACAAACATAAGACTAAAATTTTATCTTCTCAATAAGCTCTAACAAAAAAACTTTAGAAGAATGTTCATTCCACATCCCCATGAAAGTTAATATGTAAAAACTGTCACTAAATCAAATATACCATATATAGCTTTTCTATGTTTCACATATGGTAAATACTCTAGTCAATATAGATTGTACACCACCAAAAACATATATAGATAGATATAGATAGATAGATAATAGTGAAGAAAGCATTTTTGAACTGACTCATGAAAAGATTTACAAAAAAGTAAATAGTTCTTTTTCTTAGAAGAAGAGAAGAAGGGGAAGGGGAAAAGGAAAAGGAAAAGAAAGAGGAAGAAGAAAAGGAAAAGGAAAGGGAGGGAAGGAAAGGATTCTTTCAAATGTCAGCACAGTGGCCAAGAGGAATATTTAACATCAGTGTAGCATTAAAAAAAAAAAAAAAAAAAAAAAAAAAAAAACCTTACGTGAGTATTTTTCTTTCCAAATTTTATCCTCTGAAAGTTGTAGGGCCTGCCAGTTATTAAGCAGTTATAACTCTCCTTATATTGAAAAGTGTCAAGGACTATAGAATGACAACAGAGCTTCTGAAATGAATCACATTTAATAACATCCATAGTTTTAAATGTGATATTCTTATTTTGAAAATCACCATGCTGAATTTGGAAATAATATGGAAAAGATCCATTCTAAATTTGAAATGAAAATTTTTCCTTCTATAATTATGCAAAAGTCAGTATATTATAAAAAGGGAAAAGGCTATAATACTATCACTTGTATTAATTCTGAAATGTAATCTTATTAATGTGTGCTCATGTATTAATCTAACTACTATGCTGGTATAAAAAAACATGTTTCAATGTTCATACGTGTATCAAACATTCACAGATGGCTTCACATTTATAGTCAGTTGTTTTTCAACAAAGATACCAAGCCCATTCAATGAGGAAAAGATAGATTTTTTAACAGTCAGTGCCAAAATAACCACATATTCACAAATTTTAAATGATTTTTTTAAAATAAATTCATAAGTCCTTACCTTATAACATACAAAATACAATTAACAATGGGTCACAGACCTAATACTATAAAACAGCTAATACTACTAATACAAGCTTAAAAGAACATCTTCATGCCCTTAGGTTAAACAAAGAATACCAATGATACCAATACCAAGAATACCAATGATACCAAACGCATGATTCATAAAAGAAAGAAAAGACAAACTGAACTTCACCAAACTCTAAAACCTTTAAATTTCTAAACATTTCAAAAAATAAAAGACAAACCATAGGCTGGGAGAAAATAGATTAAAAACACATTTTTATATAAATGTTAAGTTCAGAATATATATAAAGAATTCATACAATTAAATAAGACAAACAGCCCAGTTTAAACATGGGCAAAACATATGATAAGACAACTATTTTTAAAAGGGAGTTGTAGCACAATGGTAGAGTGCTCTTGACATGTATGAGGTACCTCTGGAGCACAAGTATACACATATATACCTAGAAAAAGGGGGGGGTAAGGGGGCACTGAGGAGGATACAGAGAAATTGGAGCTTTCATACAATGGTAATATAGAATGGCGCAGCTGCTATAGAAAATAGTTAAGCATTTCCTCAAAAGATTAAACATAGTTACTATATGACTCAGCTGTATACTGCTTTTAGCTATATACTTAAGAGAACTGAAATCTATGTATCTTCACATATAAAATATAATCGTTCACAATGTGTAACACAAAAAATTGTTCAGGAAGGTTCTACCAGCAGTATTCATAACAGCCAAATAGCAGAAACAGCCCAGACATCCATTAACTAATGAACCGACAAATAAATGTGGTAAAACCATTCAATGAAATGTTATTCAGCCACAAAAGCAGAGTACTGTACTGCTAGGGTGTAGTCAAGTGGTAGAGTACTACTGTGTAGCATATGCAATGTCCTGGATTTGATACCAAGCAAAGCAAAAACATGCAAAAAAGGTACTGATTCACAATGCCACATGGACAAACCTTGAAAACCTTATGTTGAGAAAAGAAGCAAATCATTAAAAAAAACCACATATTGTAGAATTCGAGTATATTAAATACCCAGAAATAGCACATTTAGAGAGCAAGAAAACAGATTAGCAGTTCCCTAGGGCTGGAAATAGGGATTAAACACAAAAAAACAAAGGAATTTGTAGTGATGACAGAAATGTTCTAAGACTGAATTCAAAAGATAAATGTACTAAAATTGTTTAATTGTACAATTACAATAAGCAAATATCATGGTGAGATGTACCTAAAAAAAAACCTATTTACCAAAAGAAGATGTAAAGAGTATCATATTCCAACCCTTCTACAAACACACTGTTACAATCATTATAATCTGAGACACGAACTGATTTAATCCTCATAAGTTAACTAGTTAACTTTTATTATCTTTGTAATCAGAAAACTGAGATACGGGGGAGATTAAATTATTTTTTATTCAGTTATAAACTACAGTAGGTCCAGGATTAGAACTCATTTATCTGATTTCAAAAACTAACTTGTCCACAAAATGCAATAAGCATTTTTCTAAATGAATCAAGTTTTTGAATTGAGATTTTCAAAATCATAAATATTTGGGTAATGTTGTAGAAAAAACGTTTTACCAAAGTCAGAAGACCTGAGTTGATAGCAAGCTTTATGTAAAAATGAAGGAACTGAACTACAGTATCTCTAAAGGCCCTTTCAATAAAATGAAGTATCTTCCTCAGAAAATTGAGACATTTTTCACAGCTAGTTTTCTATAGATTGAGTGATTTAGCTACTGCCACATCATTCACTCTCTTTTAATTATTTATATGTGTTAATAGGTTAATAGGTTTAATTATTTATATGTGTTAATAGGGACAAGGCTCTCTGTCCCTTTCCCCACTAATCATCCAGAATAAACTCTTAAGAAACAATGACAGAATTCATCTGAAAAGTGAAGATATACAGAAATAGAGGTATCTTCAGACCGAAGGGAAAATGTCTCCATGTGATGCGGAAGTGCATGTATGAAAAAACTAGATTCTAAGGTAAGTGTGGAGAAAACAAAAACAAATATATTTACTAATGGCCTTTTAAAAACTGTCACTAGAATAACGCTTCAGGCTTAAAATTAATAAAATTTAAAATTTAATGTTCACTTCATTTCCTAAGTCTTGAATTTCATTTACATCAAGTAATTTTCTCAAATATAAAGTTCAAAAAAGGAAGTTTTCTTTCCAAACAATCTAGATCTAGTGGGGGAGAGGGGTGGCGCAAGCCTGTAATCCTAGCATTTGGGAGGCTGAGACAGGAGTATTATGAGTCCAAGGCCAGCCTTGCTACACAGTGAGTTCAAGATCATCCTGAACTACACAGCAAGACCTTGTCTCAAACATAAAATAAAATAAAATAAAATAAAATAAAATAAAATAAAATAAAATAAAATCCACAATAATATATACCTGAAATTTTAAAAATCAGAGATATCAATATCAGTGATAAAGGAATGTCAAGAAAACATTTATGTTGTTTTTGTTATTTCTCAAGGAGAAAAATAAGATTAGGATTAGCACTTTCCTGTGCTTTTCAATGCTTCCATTTCAGAACAGAAAACAATTTTTGTTCTTCTTTGTCGAATTTTTTTTTTTGGTACCGGGGATCGAACTCATGACCATGAGCTTGCAAGGCAGGTGCTTATGCCACTGAGCTAAATCTCTGGCCCATTCTTGCCAAATTTTTAAGAGCTGTATGTTTCACTAAAACTCAAGAATAATTCAAGCCAAGAGAAATGCTCAACTTAAATATACTGTCATTAAGTTTTGGATAACAGCTACTATCAGTAGGAAAGCTACTTTAAACAACATTAATTACTCTATCTTCAAACCACCATACTGTAGTATATCCCACACACTCTGGAAATACTAAAATTAACTATTACAAGTTGAACTGACTCAACCTAAGACTTATGGATCACAATTTGACAGAATCAGATTGTGGCCCTACCCTAAGGATATCAGAAACACAGACAATATTAAGTTATAGCTGTTCTAGGTAGGCATTTGCTTCCCTTGTGCTGAAAGCCAGGCTTCAAAGCACTGAGTCACTTTTACTCAGAGAACTCATGAAGCTACAGACTGGACATGACAGCATGCCACATAATGAATGACACAGCTTGTTTCTGAGAATACACTTGAAGCATTAAATCAATGTCAACAGATAATTATGCTACTAACCTCTACTAGTTCACAGAAAAGAAGGGTTCGTTTGGGTTTGGTTTTTTTGGTACCAGGAATCAAACTCAGGACCTTGCACTTGCCAGACAGGTACATAATAACTGCTGAGCTATATCCCTGGTCCAAAAAGAAGGCTTTATATTTTCATTGTTTAATCAACTTTTCATGCTTGTATCTTGCTGAGCAACTACTTTGAAGATAACAATACTCAATACAAACTACTATTAGTCTATTATTTTGTTTTGAAATTCTGTATTGTTCTTATGCTTTTTTAAAAATAAATAAATAAATAAATAAATAAATCATGTGAACTAAGTGACTGTAACTGTTCCCTTCTTTTCTTCCATTGCCCATAATGTGCAGGGTTTATGAAGAACAGTTTCAAAGGGTAGTGTAACCAGAAATCACTTAAAGCCAGCTGGATCATAAAAAGCACTCATTCCTGACAATTTCCCATATTTTTATTTAAATAGGTGAAAGAAGTTTAGTAACTATTGAACACAACCATATATATAGTAAAGGTTTTAAGTAATACAAGGAATGAAACAAGAAAAAATAAAAATTGAGGAATCTCAAAAGCATCATGCTAAGCTAAAGAAACCAGATATCCAAAGCAATATGTTCCATTATTTCACTTACAAAACAGGCAAAACTATGAGGCAGAAATTAGATCAATTGTTGCCAGTGGCTGAGATGGGAAAGGCACACTGACTACATAAGGGCATGAGACTTTAGAATGACAGAAGTATTCTGTCCTCCCTCTGGAGGGAGTTTAAATGACTCCCAACCTTTGAATGGTCAAAGTTCACTGCACTGTACACATAAAAGGGATAAAATTTACTACACATAAATTATAACTAAATACTAGCAACAAAAAAGTTGAAGTATTACCATCAACTAGCTTTCATGAGTATCCTTAACAAATATTGGAGATGTAAGACAAACAACTGACCACCCAATTTCGTGCCAGATCCTAGGTATTACCTTGCTATACATGACAGAAATTAAAACCATACTCAAATTTTTTCTTCCAAGTAAGCATTTGTTTTCAAAGTCAATGGAGCTGAATTCACAATATTAGAAATAACCATAGTAAATAGCAAAAGAACTGAAAAAATGAGTTATCATAAAGTCCTTTGAAAACTTAACTTTATAAATTAGTAACCAGATACAAACGACATATCATTAATAGTAAATGTCTTACAGCACTGAATAAAAAACGTCCCACTTTTTCTTTCCCTTTCTCTTATTTTTTAAAGTCAAGTCCAACTTGAGAAGAACCAGCATCTGGAAGGCCCCTAGGAGACAGGTAAATGAAGTAGGTACCAGAAGGCAAGATGAAGGTGTAGCTTATCTGCACTTCCTCAATTCCACAGGAAATGAAAAATAGTCTTTAGAAGCATTACAGTATTTTCTACTCTGCCTAAACAGCTGTTCAAAGCCCTCCAGTATAAAATCCACAGCCACGTTTCATCTTTAAGAGTAACTAATAAGTGAAATTAACATCTATTTGATTCTCTTTTTTTTTCCAAAACCATTTTATTTCAAGGAGAAAAACAAAACAAAAGGAGGTAAGAAAAACTAAAAATTTCAAAACATGTCAATTAGGGGGCAACAATGGCACATACACTGTGCATAGTCATCCCCAAATCATTCACCCAGAGCGCAAGACATCTGCATTCAATTGTTTGAACAACACCAGCACAAATTTTTCTCATCAGTGAATTCAGAGAAATCAGTAGTATAACTATCTCAACTACTATATATACATATATATACACATATACATATACATATACATATACATACACATATGTTGTTTCTTTCAGCTTCTCCCACAAATGAGGAAATACAATGTTTACACATTGTTTATTTCACTAATGAGTATGGTCTCAAGTTGTATCCATTTACATATAAAAGTCTCCAGTTTATCCTTCTTTATGGCTGAGTAGTACTCTATTGTATAAAAATACCACATCTTGGGCTGGGGATTTAGCTCAGTGGCTTAAGCGCCTGCCTGGCAAGCGTAAGGTCATGAGTTCGATCCCTGGTACCAAAAAAAAAAAAAAAAAACTAAAAATACCACATCTTCTTTATCCATTCTCCTGTTGATAGGCATTTGATTTTTCAAAAAGCTAACCTTTCCCTTCCCTGACTCCGAGCTCTCCTAACACAGCAGGTGGAAGCAGAAAGGCAGTGTGTGTCAACACCACTCTCCACTGTCAGGGGCCTGGCCCATTTCCTCTGGTGCCCTTTACAGTGCAGGTCCTTACAGGGTTCCCAGAAGTTCTGGCTACAGGAAACAAAAGAAAGAGTCCAGGATTCTCCATTGTCAGTAACCATTCCAGGTAATTTTTATGTAGATAGTCTCAAAGACTTATTTTGAATAACATGGTTACATTCTAAATTTGGCAGCATTATCGTGAAATTCCTACATTCTTTATAGACTGTAATGTTAGCAGCAGCAGCGGGTGGTTAACTCATCTAAGATTTAAAAATAAACTGTGATGCTAGGCATGGTGGTGCACCCCTATAATCCCAGCACTCAGGAGGCTGAAGGCAAAAGGATCATTGTAAATTTGAGACCAGCCTAGGTGACAAAGTGAGTTCAAAGCCAGTTTGAACTGTATAGCAAGACCCTGTCTCAACAAATTCAATCAGTCAATCAATCAGTCATATTGTGTGAGCAAAGAAATAGAAAGTAAACATTACAGGGGAATTTTTTGATGAATAGCTAGCCTATAAAATCTGACAAATTCAAATCATTAATCTATCATCCAAAAACTATGTCTCATGGTTATAAATTTACATACCCAAAAAACCAAAACAGAAACCTTCAGTGGTTATGGAAATCTTAGCTTTTTGATTCTTTGATATATGTTTTTGTTTTGGTACTGGGGATCAAACTGACAACCTAATGCAGGCAGGCAGGCGCTTATGCTGCTGAGCTAAATCCCCAGCCCAATGTATGTTTTTATGCACTGCAAACATACTTGCCTCTCACAAACAGTACAGTCAGTTCATGAATCAGTCTGATTTACTTTCTTCCCAGACACACACAAACAAATAAATGACCACTTGTGTCATTTTTATATCCAATCATTACTACTACACACTACCATAATAGTCTTCATTCCGGAATACCTGAAAATATTTAAATAATTGCCATATCAATTTCATCTTCTCTATTTTTGACCTGAGCACAAAGAACACAGCATCATTTTCTTTTTGACTTAATGTGTATCCCAAAGTACTCCTTTTTTTGCAATTCTGATGTTGGCTTTACAAATAATAATAAATAATCTTGTATTTGTCATATTTTTCTTATCCCAGACAAAAACTGGACTCTTCATAATGCAAACTGATGTTTCCATGCTTTGTCTAACATTCCAAATCAATTCTGTTGAGCATTTTAAAAATCTCAGGTTGTTGGTAGTTACTGATTATTTCACCTACGTCAGCATGACTTAAATCCATGGATTCAGGATGCCCTGTTTTCCATGTACATAATACCATTTTTTAAGAAATGAGGCAGTCTAATAATGAAAGTCCTACAGCCAGGCTTAGATTTTCAAGAATATCTATCTCTATCAACTTTCATAAATACCAAGAAAAGAAAAACTATATCAGCAACTAAAACCAAAAATGAGGTGATGTGAGTGAAACTGCTGATTTAAAAAAAAAAAAAAAGTAAGCCTAACCTTCTGTTTATTTTGGGTGGTTTTTTTTTTTTTTTTTGAAGCCACATGAACAAAGCAGAGATCTGGGGCATGAGAAGAAAGACTGTAATAACAAATGACAAAGAAAAAGCAGAAGTACTTGATTTCAACTAGCAGTGATCAAACACTGGACTAGAATCTGCAACTCTGAGAAATCCACAGCTTATTTTAGCCTCAGTTTCTTCACGTATAACCTTATCTATTTAAGACAGGTGTGGTGGCATGTGCCTATAATCACAGAATTCTGGGAAGCTGAAGCAGGAAGAATACAAGTTCAAGCCTAGCCCATGCAATTTAGTGACCTAGTAAGACCCTGTCTCAAAATAAAAAAAAAATAAAAGAGTTCTGGGAATATTGCTCAATATGAAGGCCTTGGGTTCAATCCTACTACCATAAAAAAAAAAAACCTACTTCAAAAAGTTGCTATAAGGAACATAAGGAAAATGCATATTGTGTATGTCCAGGTACAACATAAAAGTTCCTAATTCATTAATGAGCAAAATAAGGCAGTTAAAAAAAAAAAAGAAACAAGAAACTGGAACAGCAGGGAAGAAAAAACTTGTTCACAAAACCTCCAAAGGTGATCTTAGAAAATACTATATTGATTTTCATAAAGCAGTGAAGGAATTTAGCAACTAGAAATTAGTAACCCTGATGATACCTAGAATATCCTGAAAACCTATTATGTTAAAAGTGATTTATGAAATTTGAAGGGTAAAAAAATGTTGGCGAGGCTTGGTGGGGAGATAACTCTTCTACACTGTTGGTGGCAACGTGACCTACTGCAACTACTACTATGGAAATCAGTATAGATATTCCTCAGAAAAATGAAAACTAGAAATTCTATTCAATCCAGCTATTTTCCTTCTAGGTATTTTCCCAAAAGAGTAAAAGATGCCATATTACAGTAATATATGCACACCATGTTTATAGTAACAAAATTCATAATAGTTGAACCACAGAAGTGACATCTATGTCCATCAACAGATGACTAGATGAAAGAAAATGTGGTATTTATACACAATGGAGTACTATTCTTGCTATAAGGGATAAACACGAGCAATCTGTAGGAAAATGGATGCACCTTAAGACCATAATGTTAACTGACACACAAGCTGAAATATCATATGGTTTCTTTCATAGGAGAAATCCAAAGTATAAATGATTTAAAGAACAAAATCAAATATAAAAAAACAAGGAGATAGCGCTTTTGCAAACAGGAAGGAGACTAAGAGATGGAAGGAGGGGAGCACATAAAGGAAGAGAACTTAAAAAGCATTAAGATGTGTCATGAACATGTACTAATTATCCACAATGAACGTCTCCATTATGTACCACAAACATGTACTGCAAAACAAAAACAAAAAATGAAAACCACATTATATTGTACTTTAGAACACTTGGGTTGCTATAATGAAATACTTTAGATTGGAATACTTATAAATAATAGAAATCTACAGTTATTTCCTACATTTCTGGACGTTGGGAAGCCCAAGATCAAGAAGCCAGCAGATTCAGTGTTTGATGAAAGCTCCTTCTGTGCTTCATAGATGGTGCTTCTTGCTGTGTCCTCGCACCACAGAATGAACAAACAGCTCCCTTGCACCTCTTTTACAAGGACACTAACCCCATTCATGAGTGCTCTCCCCTATGACTTAATCACCTCCTGAAAGACCCATTTCTTAATACTATTACATTGGTTATCAGATTTCAAAATATGAATTTGGGAGCATATTTCAAATCCAAACTGTGTTTTATTTACAAGATCCTGCTATTTCCTTCACTAAGGCATAGTTTATTTTTATAGAAAAGAAAATCTACAACAAAATGTGACATCACTAGCTAACTGTAATTTTGATTTTTTAAAAAAGCAACATGTTAAAACACCAAAATGCTGGGCTGGGGATTTAGCTCAGTGGCTTAAGCGCCTGCCTGGCAAGTGTGAGGTCATGAGTTCGATCCCCGGTACCAAAAAAAAAAAAAAAAAAAAAAGAATTGATAAGTTTAGAAACTTACCTCCAGTTAACTCCAATAGAAGAAGTAAAGGGGATGCTTTTGATCTTTATAAATACAAAATACAGGTATTCTCCAAGTTCTTAAAAACTGTCCTTCAATATACGGTATGAATATATAAAATACGGTAGGGACAGTAATACCTCTCTTACTTTTATAGGGCTGGGTCTTAGTTACTTTTCTCAATGCTGAGACAAAATACCCAACACCCAAAGTTAAAGGAGGAAAGGTTTTTTTGGCTCACAGCTTGCAGAGGTTTCAGTCCATAGTTGGATGGCTCCATGGGAGAGAAGCATCACAGAGGAGAAATACTCCAGGACAAGGATACAGAAAAAGACCAGTAGCCCTCTTTCTTTCTGTACCTTATATTTTATGCAGGCTACCTGCCCTAGTGCAGGTGCAGCAGTCATACCCTTCATCCTAGCCTAGAACTATGCCAAACCAATCAGTGGACTGATTTACTAACCACACATCCTTGATCCCAGCACCACACACTCTAGACCCAGGTCACCTCTGAAAAGCCTGCCCCACGACTGCATGAGGCTTTGGAGAAACATCTAGACACAAGCCCTATTATGTCATCAAGAGATATGTGCAAATAGGTTTTAAGTTTGTTTACCTTTTCAATTTCTGACTGATGACCTTTTTATAAATAAAAAAATTATAAAAATTAACACTGCAAAAGCATTGATACCTAAGGGAAATTTCATGTATTTTTAGAACAATGCTATACTGAATAACATTTTATCATGTAAATAATGAAATCATTTTAGAACTCTATATTACATCACTGTAGTAATTTTTCTTTTATGCAGACACTCAATAAACACAAATTCTGATTGACTGAAATGGATATACAGCCTCACCGAACCCAACCTCCACAAAGTGATAGTACGTGCTCATTAAACAAGCAGTTGTTAGTTGTAAAAGTAATAAAGTGAATAAAACTTCCCTTTAATGAAAAGAAATGATACATGCCCAAATAAATAGAATACAAAAAAATCAGATGACGAAATAATGCATAACAGAAATGTCAATCAAGTTTAACAGAAGTTCAGAGAAGAGAATGGTATTTCTAGCCATGGAGGGAAATAACAGAGTCCAAGGGGCTACGCAAAAGCTCCATGGTAAAACATGCTTAGCATGTGGGAAGCCATGTGTTCAGTCCTCAGCACCAAGGGGAAAGATGGGGAATGATTTCAAAGAAAAATCCCTATTTGTGCTTGATCCTCATGAAGCAATGGGATTTTTAAAAATGCTTCCAGTGAACTAGGGAAAACACAGTTTCAATAAATAGTACCAACAACCTTCCCATATTCACTTACCATTAAAATGAAAGTTATACTTGGCACACTCCCTATCTCACCCCTTAACCCCTGGCCCCTTACCCTTTTGCTCACCAAATCTTACTGATTTTAATCTCCTAAGTATCTCTCAAATCCATTTGCTTTTCACTTCTCCACCAAATCCTTGACCCAAAATCTCTTACCCAAACTAAACGAGCCTCTGAATGACCTCATTGCTCCACATGGATCTGTTTTCTGTACTACAGTCACAGCAGCAAAACTGACATCAGGCACCCTCTTCCAGATCCAAATCTTTAGTATGGCTACCTCTCCAATCTTAAACCACGTTCTGTCTTAGTCTCTGTGCTTCAGTCATCCTGACTTTTACTTATAATTCTTCAAATTCCCCATGCACCCTAACACCAAGACCTCTATATCTGCTATCCTCTTCATCTGGAACACTCAGTAACATCCTGCACTTAGTTAATTATTACTCATCCTTTAGGACTTGCAACTGTTACTTTTGCAAGAAAGTATTCCCTATTCTCACATAATAAACTGCATCATATAGTTATATACTCAATCATTTATTCTTCATTTATTTAACTTCCTGAGTAAGCTCTAAGTTCATTATTAGAATAGAGTTCATAAATAATTTTGCCACAAATCAGATCTACCAATATATGCATTTGTTCCTAAGTCAATATATTTTCTTTTCTGTCAAAATGTCTATGGTGAACCCACAAATATAGGCATTATTGTCCTATACTACAATGTATGTTCATAGGCCCAATTCAATTCTCTTACCAGATTCCCTCTACCCTTACCTCATATTGTATATTTAGAAAATAACTTTTTTAAAGCCTAATATTGTGATGTAGTAGCTCCTTATTAGGAGCCTAAGTATTAAGTCTAAACGTAGAAAAACTATTTTCCAAAAACCAACACCTTCAAGCATGGGAAGAAAATGTTTGAATAATTTATTCAGCTCAAATACACATTCCCAGTTTTGACTATGTTTATAGTAATAAATATACTATGAAATTTATAATCAAGGCTTATTCTGTTGGACTTCAACAGTTCACAATGTATCTGTAAGAAATTTAACATATAAAGGTTTTTTATTATACTGATTTAGGTGGCTACATGGATGACACTAAGGAGATGTAATGATCTATTTGAGTATTAACTAAAAATAAAAGGCATTAAAATATCCAACCTATAAGAAGTCCAATAAAACAATATCATGCCTCTCTGACGAAGTGAACACATCAGACCTGAAACTGCAGGAAGAAAAGAACACTACTGATTCGTTCTAGGATATGTCATAATTCAGGCCCAAAAATAAGAGAACTTCTCCTAGAAGTCAAAATAGAATAACAAGGCCTATATTTACACACTTACTGCACCAAGTAAAAAGGACACTTTTTTCTTATTATTTCAATCTCTTCACATGATAATCAACTACTTGAAGCAACAATTCTGTTTTATTGTGGGGTTTATAAGTAGAAGTAAAATGTATAACAACATTACAAAAACTGGAGAGAAATGAAAGTATGTTACTAGGTTCTTACTGTGAAGTGATAAAATACTGAATGTATTACCTGAGTGACAAACTTGAATGTTGCCTGATGTAAGTTAAAGGCATATATTATAAACCATAAAGCACTAAAGTAATGCAAAGCTACAAGATGGAACCGTGAAAGCACACAATTATTGGAAAAGACTAAAAAAAAAAGAGAGAAAAAACAAGACAAATAAAAAATAAGTGATAGACTGAAACCTACCCATATTAATAATCACATTAAATAACAAATTTTAACTACCCTAAGTGGAAGATTTAATAAAAAATTCAGCTGGATTTGGTGACGCAAGTGTATCAACCCAGCACTTGGGAAGCAGGAGGTTAGCTCCAAGTTTAAGGACAGCCTGGACTAAGCAGTGAGTTCAAAGCCAGCCTGAGCTGCATAGTGAGACCTTGTCTCAAAAAAACAAAAATTAAAAATAATAATAAACAAAAGATAGAGATAACTATATACTGCTTATGACAAATAGCAAAAGCAATTCTAGGCAACAAAGGCAAAACAGGGGGCATCAAAATCCTTGGTCTGAAATTTACCTGGTAATTCAAACTACAGGTATATGTTTAAAGGTAATTTAAACTACAAAGCTACCTTGATAGAAACTGCATGATACGGGGGAAAAAAGAAATCCAGACCCAAGGATCAATGGAACAGAACAAAAGATGGAGGAAGAACTCCAAGGATACTCAGTTACCTAATCTTTGACAAAGGGACCAAGCACCTTCACTGCGAGGAAGACAGCCTTTTTAATAAATGGTGGTGGGAAAATTGGCTTTCCACATGCCAAAGATTAAACCTATCTGTCACCATGCACTAACCTAAAATCAAAGTGAATCAAAGATCTAAATATTAAAACAAACACTTAACTTGCTGGAAGACAGAACAGGAAGAACTCTTAAATACACAGATGTAACCAAGGACTTTATGAACAAAAGCCCAGCTGCACAGGAAATATTACAAAGAATTAGCAACTGGGATCACATCATATTAAAAAGCTTTTCATACAGCAAAAGAAATCACCAAAAGAGTGAAGAGACAACCCATAGAACAGGAAAAATATTTTACCAGCTATTCCTCAAAGGACTAATATCTAGAACATATAAAGAACTGAAAAGAAATCTACCCTCCAAATTTAAAGACCAATTGAAAATGCTCATCTGAAATGGACAGACATTTCTCAGATGAAGAAGTACAAACAACAAGTAAATACATGAACAAAATGTTCAATAACACTGGTTATTCAAGTCATGCATATTTAAAAAACAGAGATTCCAGTTCACTCCAGAAAGAATGGCTATCGTCAAAAAACTAATGATTAACAAATGCTGGCAAGACTATGGGAGTAAAGGAACCCTTCCCCACTGTTGGTAAGAGTGTAAATTGGAACAACCACTATGGAAATCAGTATGGAGATTCCTCAAAAACTAAAACTAGAAGTTCCAGTTGATTCAGCTACTCTCCTTCAAGGTATCTTCCCAAAACAGTTAAAAGCACCATGCCACAGTGATATATACACACATTTACAGCAACACAATTTGTAATAGCTAAATCTTAGCAACAGCGTCAATACACCCATTGATGGCTGCATGAATAAAGAAAATGTGGTATTTATATACAATGGAGTACTACTCTGCCATAAAGGATTAACATGAGACACTGTTATGGCACTTTGGATTCATCTTGAGAACATAATTTTAAGTGAAATAAATCAGACACACATGTTTAAATATTGCATCGTTTCTCTTATGTGAGAAATTCAAAGGATAAATAAGGACCAAAATGGAAAACAGGTATTGAGAAGTAGGAAAAAATGTTCAAATGGTAAAGGAAATAAGGGAGAGGAGAGGGGAAAGAGAAGGAAGGGAGTAGGGATGAAAAAATTTTTAAAAAGGAAGAAAAACAATAGAAACAAAGTTTTGTAAATTGAGGGGAAAGAAAGATTGAAGGGAAGGGAGGTGAATGGGGAAAAAATTAAGATATATTATGCACAGGTACAAATGCCCTATAATGAATACGATCATTATGTATGCCAAAAATGTACCAATAGTATTAATTTTTAAATAATTTAAAAATAAAAGATTGAAACAATTATACACTTTACTTTTTAAACCCACTTTACTTTTTAAACAATTGTCTCTCTACATTGCCATAGAGGGCTTTAAAACTGTGATCTTCTTGCCTCAGCCTGCCTAAGAATCAAGCAGCCACAGAAGCCACCACCATATCTAAGAAAGTCACTTAAAATATAAAGAAACAAGGGCTGGCAAAGTGCAAGGTCATAAGTTTGATTCCCAGTACTAATAAATATAAACAAACAAGACTGTTAAGATAAAAAGATGGATAAAGATATGTTATGCTAACACTAATCACAAGAAAGCCAGAGTGCTTATATTAGTATCAGATAAAATACAATTCAGGATAAAGACTATTTCCGGGCATAAAGAAGGCCTTTTTTTTTTTTTTTGTACAAGAAGGTCATTTTTTAACGATAAAAGATATAATTATATTATGGCCGAATCAGTAGGACATACTACTCCTAAATACACATGCTTCTAACAAAGCTTCAAATACATAAAATGCAATCTGAAAATCAGAAAGGATATATAAGATTTGTACAACTCCATCAACAAACTCGACATAGTAACATTTATGTAACACTCCACCCCAGAACAGCAAAAGGCACATCTGCTTTAAGTGTACATTATGTTCTGGAAAATAATAAGTCTCTCTAAATTTAAAAGGATTTGAGTCAAAGTATACCCTCTGACCACAAATTATAAATTAGTAACCAGAGCTGGGGGTATAGCTCAGGAACAGAACATTTGCTTAACATGCATGAGACTATGGGTTTCATCCATGGCATGGTAGGAAAAGAAATAAAGGGAGGAAGAAAACGCTGAAAGGAAAGGAAAGGAAATCAGTAATGAAAGTACACTGGGGAAATTCTCAAATGTTTGGAAACTGTACAAAACACTTCTAAATAGACCATGGGTCAAAGAACAAATCAAAAGAAGGATAAATTATTTTGAACTGTATGAAATGAAAAAAACAATGTATTTGTAGGATCTAATGTAGTACTTAGGTCATTATAAGCACTAAAATGTCTTGGTCTCAGGCTCCAGTTTAAGAAACTAGCAAGCAAATAAACCCAACACACAGCAGAAAGATAGTAATAAAGATCAGAATATAAATTAATGTAATTAGAAGAAAAGAAATAGAGAAATAAACAGAGAAGCCAAAAGCTGGTTCTCAGGTCCATAAAACCAATATTTCCTTTTCCTTTTTTTGAGAAAACTAAAACTCAATATTCTTCATGAATACTGCTACAGTTTGGGATGAGCATCCCCTAAATGTCCATAGGGAAAAGCACAGGCCTCAGAATAGAAGTACTGGGACATGCTGTGAACCTTCCACAGATGGGACTTCATTAGCTGGAAAACAAATTTAGAGAATCCATACCTAACTTTAGGAGGATTTTGAATGTCGTTTTATATCATATGCAAAACCAAAAGAATCATAGACCTAAAGTTTTAAAACTTTTAAAAGAACCTAGGGAGGAACTTACATAATTATAGATTAAACAATGATTTTTTACATAGGTATCCAATCCTGTGGCTCTCCTGGGTAACACTGCATAAAAAGGAACTGTCTTGGGCTGCATATAAACATACGTATTTTTTTTAATGAGAAATCTGAGAGAAATTCAACTGGGTGGTGTGACTGAAACCAGGGCCTTCACACTGAGCTACACCGTATGATTAGAAAATACAGTGGCCAGAATAGAACACCCTGGAGAGATCCGGACAGAGGGAGATGGATTCTCTCAACCCAGGAAGAAACTGAAGGGAAACGAGCTGCTAGAATATGAAGTCCCAGGGCTACCATTAGAGAAGCTAAGATCAGCGAGCACCGCACTCTTGCCGAGCTGCCTGATTTCGTGCCCAAGATCAGCTGGAGCACCCAAACCCACGCCTATGCGAATGGCTTGAGCGGCCCATGTGTGGAGCTGAGCCGCCCTACACGCAACTCACCTGGAGGTGCCGTGGACTCGTGCCGCAGCCATGCTAAAGTCAGAGGTCAGGGAGCCCAAGGAGAACAAAGCCAGAGAAGGACTGGCATTAAATCGCACATGCACTGACACAGCGAAGGCCCGTGAAGGTTGGCTGGCCTGGAGGGGAGGGGCCAGCATACACTGCCCCTGCTTGCACCTCAGTGACCAACAGCAAACTGGAGAGGGCAGAAACCCCTAGCCTGCATGCTCCAGAAGAACCATAACCAACAAGCAAAGGGACTGGGAGCTACACTATACACTTGTATGGAAGGAACCAAAAACATGACAAGAGAAAAAAATAAGAAAAAGCCCCCAGACCCCAAACCTGAGAATACTCATTCAGGAGAGGTAATACAAAAGAGATGGAGGGTGGCCCTGAAGCAAGGCCAGCAGATTAATTGTAGCTGCTGGTTTCAAACAGGAGCCTAAAGAGAATTCTTTCTGCAGTCTGTTGGCCATTTCAGAACTTTGGAAATGGAATGGTCAATTCATCAGAAAGAAATAGCAGGTGAGTATAGCAGACTTCAGGGGGCCTGCAGGGGAGAGACCCTGGCGCTTCGGGACCTGCACTGTGTGGTTGACTCGGGGTGCCGGGAGAACAAGGAGCTGCTCCCCTCTCTGGGGGGCGGCTGACAGTGTGGCAGACTTTCTGCAGCCCGAAGGAGAGAAACTCTGGTGCTTCAGGACCTGCACAGTGCAGCTGACTCAGGGTGCCAGGAGAACAAGGCACTCCTCCCCTCTCTGGGGGTGGCTGAGAGTGTGGCAGACTTTCTGCAGCCCGAAGGAGAGACCCTGGTGCCTCGGGACCTGCACGGTGCGGTTGACTCGGGGTGCCAGAAGAACAAAGAACTCCTCCCCTCTGGGGGGGGGGGCGGCTGAGAGTATGGCAGACTTTCGGCAGCCCGAAAGAGAGACACCCTGGCATGTTGGGACCTGCACGATGCGGTTGACTTGGGGTGCCAGTGAACAAAGAACTCCTCCCCTCTCTGGGGGGCATCTGGGCTGAGAATCAGATATCTCACATCATCCTGTCCCCCGCCCTGTGTTCCCCCTCCCCCTCACCCCTGCTTAGCAAGTGGGAGCCAGTGAACTACACATCTTGTGAAAAGATTGGCTATGTTATTTAGTATGAGCTCCCCATATGCAAAGATAAGGACAACCATTTGGAAGAAAACAAGAGACAATATGACAGATAATGAAGATCTCTGGCTCTCTAGCTTTGAAATTTATGCTTTCTTATCTCCTGTTCTGTTCTGCTGTGTTTAATTTTACC